>CAUOFW020000370.1:0-236802 GCA_963454935.2 Ilex paraguariensis
ATATGAAAGGAGGGGAGGTGTAACCAAATAGGCTTTGAGCTTTTGAAAGGCCTCCTCTCCCTCTCCCTCAGGTCCCCCACTCGAAAGCTTTTCGGAGAGTCTTGAAGAAAGGCAAGCATTTTTCTATAGACTTGAAAACAAACCTGTTAAGTGCTGCAATTCTCCCATTGATGCGCTGGAGCTCCTTGGTCGAGGATGGTGACTTCATATCTATGATGGCCTTGATCTTGTCGGGGTTTGCCTCAATTTTCCTCTGGTTAACCATAAAGCCAGGGAACTTTCCTGAGCCTACGCCAAAGGCGCATTTCTTAGGATTAAACTTCATGTGGTATGACCTGAGAACGTTGAAAGTTTCTTAGAGGTGGTCAATGTGGCCTGCTGTTGCGAGACTTTTTACCAGCAAGTTGTCCACGTACACCGCCATTGTTTTTTCGATCTGTGACTGGAACATCTTGTTTACCAGTCGTTGATAGGTTGCTTCTGCGTTCTTCAACCCGAAGGGCATGACCCTATAGCAATAGGTCACATTTGGAGTGATGAACAATGTCTTCCCCTAATCCAGGGGGTGCATGCTGATCTGGTTATATCCAGAATATGCATCTAGGAAGGTGAGCAATTCATGTCTTGCAGTGGCGTCAATAAGGAGGTTAATTTGTGGTAGTCGAACTTTCTATTAGCTTTAGTCACTATCACCACATTTGAAAGCCACTCAGGATAGGCTATTTCTCTGTTCGCTCCGTTCTCTATCAACTTTACCACCTCATTTTCCATCGCTTGGGCCTTTTCAGTGGAGGCACCCCTTAGCTTTTAGCGAACAGACTTGTGGTGAGGGTCGGCATTGAGGCAGTGGGTGGTGATCTTAGGGTCAATGCCCTCGAAGTCTGCATGTGACCATGCAAAAAACGTCCATGTTGAGCCTCAGAAAATCTATTAGTCGGCGGACTAAATCTTTAAAAAGGGAAGAACCAATGTACACACTTCTATCTGGATGCTCCTCATCTAAGACCACTGGGATGAGCTCCTCGACTGGTTCTCCTCTTTCTATGGTGGCGTCATCCCTTGGGTCGAGGACATCCACTTGTAGGGCCTCTTGTGGCTTCCTTGTCTTCATAGAGGAGACGTAGCATTCTCTGGAAGCTACCTGGTCTCCTCGGACCTCTCCAACTCTGTTTGAGGTTGAAAAATGGAGGATGAGATAGTAGGTGAAGGACACAGCTCTCAACGTGTTAAGAGCAGGTCGCCTTAGGATTATGTTGTAGGTCGAAGGGCAGTCTATCACCAAGAAGTTGACCATGATTGTAGAGCTTCAGGGTACTGTGCCAGCAGTGATTGGTAAGGTAATGGACCCTAGGGGATACACCTTCTCCCCTAAGAACCCTAATTAACCCTAATTAATATATGAATTAGAATCATGAAATAAATCAAATTGGTAAGATAAAATAACTAAAAACTATCAATTAGGGTTTGTGCAGAAATTAGGATTTTATGTGTGTTATGTATAAACATTTCAGGGTGTTGTGCGAAATTGCTGGAAAATACAAAGAGAAATCTGACAAAGCTTGAAAGATCAAGGGATCAAAAAATAAATCAACCAAGAAAAGCCAGCACAATAGAAGATCAATATCCAACAAAGCACCACCGTCTAGAGAGTGGCTCTTAGCATCCGAACGGTGGCCCTTGGCGGCTCACCTTCATCCTGCACCTCATGCTTCCTCATTTTCTATATATAGCCCATGCATGGCCTTCTCCAACAAGAGGCTGGGGGATAGAAGCTCCAGGAGAAAAAGAAGAAAGAGAGAAATCCAAAGAGAAAAAGAAAGAAAGAAAGATAAAGTCATATCCAATCCGGTCCGTCCTACTCACAAGCCAAAACTCTGTACTTCTACATTTCTATTTTATCTTTCTATTCGGATAGTTGAACTTTCGCCACCTTTTTTTCTTAACTGATAATAATGGTGGTTGTATTTCAGTTGTTCCTTGTGAAAGAAGGGTCCGAGTTTGTATTTTATTTAGTGTTGTAATGATAATTATCTGCACTTCTTGCTTGTCTATAGTAATTGAGTGTGAGTAGTTACTTATACCCTTCAGTGAAGCGTGAACATGTGTAACATACTGGTTAACTTCTTGAAATGCTAAAGTTTTATTAAGCAATATATATATATATATATATATATATATATATATGGATGTCATCAATGAGTCATCAGTGAATCATCAACCTGCCGATTAAATATCTATGCTATTCCACCGGTATGGCTTGACATCCAAAGGAATACTGAGGATATTTTGACAGTTGCATGGTATATAAAACTATTAGATTAATGACTGAAGTGATCCTCATGAATGGCTTATCCTTCTAGATTACTAAGGTTGTTTAACTGGTAGACGTAATAATATTGCCAGTAAAATATCTAAGGTGTTCCACCGGTATGGCTTGACCTCCAAAGGAATGCTGAGGATGTTTTACGTAGCATGATATAATCATCAGACTAATGATCGAAGTGATCCTCATGAATGACTTGTCTTTCTAGATTACTTGGATTGTTTAACTGGTACATATTATAACCAACTAACCTAATAAGTTGTTGTATTATGATCTATTAATATCACCAGCTAACCTAAGAAGTTGTTGTGTTATGGTGTATTATGTACGTACATATTATAATATTTCCAATTGAGTAACTCAAATACCCTTCATGAATGGCTTGTCCTTTTAGGTAATTAGGGTTAGTCAATTGACACATGTATACCACCAGCTAACCTAAGAAGTTGTTGTGTAATGGTTTATGTACATCAGACCTACCGGTTGACTTTCCAGTGACATGAAAGTTAATTACTGTAAGGTAGCACTTTCAGTATTTAACTAATATAAAGCATATGAGATCCTTAAACTAAATGGTACTTTTTATATATTATTGTCTTCTCACAATTTTATCTGCAAACAACTGATTAATTAGACTAGTTATCAATCTAAGCTTACGTCACAAGCTATCCAAAGCTATCCTATTTTAAACAACAACTGCACTATTTTCATTTTATTTCCTAATTATTAAAACTCTTCATGGGATCGATCTTTGATTTAAACTAAGAAAACTACAATTCAACCACTTATACTTGGGTTTATAATATAAATTCGATCACAGAAAAAGTTGAACCAAGTTTTTGGCGCTATTGCCGGAGAGTTACGATAATTTGAAATTGAATAAAATACGATACTTGTTTACTTTGTATTATATATATTATATATATATATAAATTGTGTGTTTTCTTTAATAGTTTATATCTGTTCATTCATCAGTAGCTTCTATAAATCAGTTATCTTCTTCGTCTTTGTCATCTTCATCTACACAAGAATCATTTGAATTAAGTATGCCTAGAAACATACCTAGGGAAGAACAACCTAGAGAATAAGAAGTAGTTCAAAATTTTCGACCATTAAGAGAATATTTACATCTTACATGAACTAATGTCCCATCATGTTTTACTTTTCCAACAAATGCTCCAAATCTTAATATTACGTCAGGAACAATACAGTTATTACCATAGTTTCATGGTTTAGAAACTAAAAATCCTTATGTATATATGAAAGAAGTAGTGGAACTTTGCAAGATAATTCTAAAATGGTTAAACTAAAACTCTTTCCTTTTTATTTGAAAAATAAAGCGAAAACAGTGACTTAACTTTTTAAGAGCTAATTCTATCAAAAATTGGCAAGTTTTACAAACTGAGTTTTTTAAAAGTTTTTTCCTGTGCATCGTACAAATAAATTAAGACGTAAAATAATTAATTTTTCCGTAAGAGAAGGTGAAACTTTTTATTAATGTTAGAAAAGATTTAAAGATCTTCTCCAAGCTTGTCCACGTCATGCATTTGAAAATTGGGTTTTAGTTGATTTTTTTTATGATGCTCTTCCACCTGCAATGAGACAATTTGTTGAAATGATGGCGCAAGGGGAATTTATGAGTAAAAATCCTGAAGAAGCATTTCAATTTTTTGATACTATTTCTGAGGGTTTCCAGATATGGGACTCAACTTCCTCAAATATAATGGAAACATCTACATCCAAAAGAGGAAAATATGTATTAAAAGAAGATGATGACTTTAGAGCTAAAATGACAAATTTATCGTGAAAACTAGAAGCCTTGGAAATGAAAAAATTAAGCAAGTGTCTGTGGTATCTACTACTGATTAAATATGTGAAATTTTTGCGTTGTCAGGACATCCTGCAGTAGAATGTCCAACTATACCAGCATTCAAAGAAGTGTTAATTGAACAATCTAATGTTGTTCCAATTTACAATAAGCCTTATTTAAATCCATATTCTGAAACTTATAACCCAGGATAGAGAAATCATCCAATTTTTAGTTGGAGAAATACACAACCTACAAATCAAACACAAGGTCCACCACAATCACAAAATCAACAACAATGTCAACCATATCAACCCCCACAGAAAAGAACTCTGGAAGATACTATGAATCAATTTATTCAAGGCCAAATGAGTTTTAATACTTAAACCATACTTTTAAAACCCGGCCCGAACATCAACCCGGAGAGAGACCGGGTCAATGGGTTACTGGTTCAACCACTAGGTCACTGGTCGAACCGGAGATATAATAAAAAAATAAAAAATAATTATTAATGATGATAAATAGACTAAAAAATTACAATAGTTATAAAAATAACATGTTTAATATATATTAAATCAAACAAAGTTATTAAGCCTGAATCACTTAATTGCATTCAATTAACAAACCAATGTATTCAATTAACAAACCAATGCATTCAATTAACAGCCCAGCCTCCACCCTCAAACCTGAATCACTTAATTGCATTCACTTAATTTTTGAGTTAATAAACACTCAAAAATTATCAAACCAATACATTCAATTCCAATACAATTTGCCTAATCTGCTATTAATCAAATCAAATATTCACTTAATTGCATTGTTCTTGAAATCAACTTCATAAGAATTCATACAAATCAATTCTCAAGAGAAAGGCATAGCAACATGAAGCAAAAGCAAAAACCATCAGTATCATTGCAAAACCATTAACATGAAACAAAAGCAAAAACCAGCACTAGCAACAACAACCATGGAGGACAGCACAAACAGAAAGCAAAAACCAGGTCGTAGAGCAAATATATATATATATATATAGAGAGAGAGAGAGAGAGAGAGAGGTACCTAGTGTTGTGTCTTAGAGAATGAACTTCGTAGAGTTCGAGTGAGCAAGCCAACTACATCGCAAAGAGAGAGAGAGGACTGAATCGGAGTAAGAGGCTGAGAGTAATCAAACCTTAAAATCCAACGGTAAGGCAAAGAGGAGGACAAGAGGCAGAGGCTCACAACGACAAAGATCATATTAGGGCAAATGAATCGCTGCTCGTGGATTGCTATTGCTGGAGGGTGGAGGCTGCTCGTGGATCGCTGGTGGAGGCTATTGTGGTGTTGTTGGAGGATGGAGGCCGGGCTGTGGAGTGTGGACACTGAACGAATGATTTAGGATTTAGGGCAAAACAGAAAGGGAAAAAAAAGACACAAAAATGTAAAAAAAAGACATATTTATACTAAAGGAAAAAAAACCGGCCGGTTTTGTAAACCTGCCCGATTTTCACAGGTTACCGATTTTTTGACCGGTTCACCGGTTTTATTCCGGGCTCTTTGCTCAAACGATCCAATTACAAAATCGGCCCGGTTAAGGGATCGGTTCACCGGGTCAACCCGCCGGGTCGGGCCGGGTTTTAAAACATTGACTCAAACAACTCAATCTTTTAATGATTTTAAAGTTCAAACTTCTCAGAGTATTGAAGATATCAAGAGTTGTCTAGCTAAGTTAACTCAGTCTCTCAGTATGCCAAAAAAAGGAAAATTTTCATCTCAACCTAAACCTCCACAAAGTCAAAATCAAGCTAATTTTGTGTCCGCTGAACCTTTTTCAAGACAAGTACAAGCAATCACAACATTAAGAAGTGGTAAGGTAATTGATAAAACTATTAAACCTAAAATTTTCAAGAAAATGCGTAAGTCAATTCTTGTTAATAAACTAATTGAACCTGAACCGTCAATAGAAAAACAACCAGAAATACAAGAAGATCAACCATATCCTATTCCTTTACCTTTTCCTCAAAGAGTCAAGAAACATACATCTGAAAAAGATCAATCTGAGATCTTTGAACTATTTAAACAGGTAAAGATTAACATTCCTTTGTTGGATGCAATTAAACGAGTTGCAGTTTATGCTAAGTTTTTAAAAGATCTTTGCACAATAAAAACAAAAATAAATGTACCAAAGAAAGCATTTTTAACTGAACAAGTTAGTACTATAAATACAACATAATACTCTTCTTAAGTACAAAGATCCTGGTAGTCTTATAGTCTTATGTATCATTGAAAATTTTTGACTTGAACAAGCCCTACTAGATCTTGGAGCCAGTTGTAATTTAATGACATATTCAGTATATACACAAT
Source organism: Ilex paraguariensis (assembly GCA_963454935.2). Taxonomy (NCBI): domain Eukaryota; kingdom Viridiplantae; phylum Streptophyta; class Magnoliopsida; order Aquifoliales; family Aquifoliaceae; genus Ilex; species Ilex paraguariensis. Next base: position 6,474 of record CAUOFW020000370.1, read on the forward strand.
TGGGATTAAATGAACTAAAACCTACCAGTGTTACACTACAATTAGTAGACCGATCAATAAAAAATCTCACAGGAAATGTGAAAGATGTTATTATCCAAGTTGATCAATTTTATTTTCCAACAGATTTTATTGTGACAGATACGCAATAAATGTTTCATGTATCTGCATACATACCTATTATTTTTGGGTCGACCATTCCTAGCTATATTAAATGCATTGATTAATTGTAGAAATAAAATCATGAAACTTTCATTTGGAAACATGACCTTGGAATTAAATATTTTTAACAGTGCAAAACAACCTAGAGAAGAAGATGAATTGCATGAAATAAATTGTGTAGAATCATTAACTCAAAATTTTTTTGAAAAATTTTTTCTGGAAAAAAGAATTATATACATTAGAATCTATATCTGATAATGAGTCTGAAAATATAGAAAACCCAAAATGAGAAAATCTATTGTCTAAATATGTAGTCTCCAATATCAAAATCTTTAAGCCAGATTTAAAACTGCTTCCAACTAATCTGAAATATGTTTTCTTAGAAAAAAATAAAATTAACCACGTGATCATATCATCGAATTTATCTGAAAGTCAAAAAAAAGAATTAACAAAAATATTGAAAAATCATCAATGTGTTCGTGGATGTACAATAGTCGATATAAAAGGTATAAGCCCACTTCTATGTACTTATTGTATATATTTAGAAGAAAATGTTAAACCATCTCATGAAATGAAAAGAAGACTGAATCCACACTTAATAGAAGTAGTCTGAGATGAAGTACTTCAACTATTAAATGCAAATATTATCTATCCTATTTCTGATAGTAAATGGGTTAGTCTTACATAGGTAGTCACTAAGAAATTTGGTGTTATTGTAATAAAAAAATCAAGAAAATGAATTAATTCCAATGCGCACAGTCACAGGTTGACGTGTATGTATTGTGAGATCCTGGTGTTCCACATTGGTTAGGGAGGAGAAAGTTGTCAGGCTTATTAGTAAGTCTCTTGCCTTACATGACAAAAGGCATTTTCCTAGGGGTACTGGGAGGAACAAAGTCGTGAGGGCCAATGGGCCCCTATTGTGCTCACGTGCATGTGGGCTGGTAGGTAGTTGGCGAGCGGCTACACGAGAACGTGCCGCCCTAGGGGGGTGGATTGGGAGATCCTGGTGTCCCACATCGGTTAGGGAGGGAAAAGTTCTTGGGCTTATTAGTAAGCCCCTCGACTTACATGGCATAAGGCCTTTTCCCAGGGGTACTAGGAGGAGCAACACGGTGGGGGCCAATGGGCCCAAAGTGGGTAGAGGGTGGGGTGTTACATGTATTGACCATCGAAAGCTAAATTCTCTCACCAGAAAGGATCACTTTTCATTGCCTTTTCTAGATTAAGTACTAGAAAGAATAGCTGGTCATGCATATTACTATTTTTTAGATGAATATTCTGGTTATAATTAGATTGAAATTGTGATAGATGATCAAGATAAACTATATTTACATGTTCTTTTGGTACTTTTGCATATAAAAGGATGCCTTTTGGATTATATAACGCTCCAGCTACCTTTCAGCTATGTATGTTAAGTATATTCAGTGATATGGTAAAACGATATCTAAAAGTTTTTATGGATGATTTTTCAGTATATGATGATTCATTTCATATATGTTTGGAAAAATCTTGAGAAAGTACTCATTTGATGTGAAGAAACAAACCTTGTATTAAATTGGAAAAAATGTCATTTTATGGTTATACAAGGTATTGGTTTAGGTCATGTATTGTCTAAAAAAGGGATCGAAGTTGATAAATCAAAATTGATCTGATAGCTAATCTGCCTTCACCAAAAACAGTAAAAGATATTCGCTCCTTTTTAGGTCATACGAGATTCTACAGAAGGTTCATAAAAAAATTTAGTTCAATATCCAGACCTATAAGTAATCTTCTATGTTAGGATACAGTATTTGAATGGAATAAAACATGTCAATTAGCATTTGATAGATTAAAGAACATGCTTATTTCTGCACCTATTATGCAACCTCCTAACCGGTCTTTGCCTTTTGAATTAATGTGTGATGTAAGTGATTATGTAGTAAGAGTTATATTAAATCAAAGAAAAGAAAAAAATCAAATGTTATCTACTATGCAAGTAAAACCTTAAATGATGCGCAAATGAACTATTCAACTACAGAAAAAAAAACTACTTGTTTATGTATTTGCGTTAGATAAATTTCGTTCATATCTGGTTGAATCATTTTTTTTAGGAGAGGAGGGAGGGGGAGGTGGGCTTGAACCCTTGACCTTAAGAAGGGAAGACCTTTACAAGGTAAGGAATACCATTGGACCAAAGGTCCGTTGGTAAAAGGCAAGGTCTTTATAAGATAATGAGTACCATTGGACTAAAGGCCCATTGTTTTTTTTTTGATGATATATATATATATACATATATATATATTGAGAGGGAGGGGGAGGGGGGAGGGGAACTTGAACCCTTGATCTCAAGAAGGTAAAACCTTCATAAGGTAAGGAGTACCATTGGACCAAAGGGTCATTGGTTAAAATAATAATTTTTTTTTAATTATTATGGATCATTGGTAACCAATGTTATATACCTTGTGCATATATACACTTTGTACAACTTTTCTTTTTGAGAGGGGGTGGGGGAAGGGGGCTTGAACCATTGACCTCAAGAAGGCAAAGCTTTCACAATGTAAGGAGTATCATTAGACCAAAAACCCATTGTTAAGGATCGTTAATTATTGTATTTACAGATTATGCAGCTTTAAAATATTTACTTACTAAGAAAGATGTTAAACCACGTCTCTTAAGATGGATATTGTTACTTCAAGAATTTGATCTTATCATTAAAAATAAGAAAGGAGTAGAGAATGTGGTAGCAGATCACTTGTCAAGATTAAACTATGATATAAAGGAAGAACCAACTCTGATTAGAGAAACTTTTTCAGATGAACAACTGTTTACAATAACAGAAGTACCATGGTATGTAGATATAGCCAATTATTTAGCCACTGGTACTATTCCTCCTCATTAAAACTGGTCTAATAGAAATAAGTTTATAAGTGAGGTACGTAACTTTTTCTGGAAAGATCCTTATTTGTTTAAATATTGTAAAGATCAAATAATAAGGTGTTGTATACCTAATCATGAAATATTTCAAGTAGTTCCGTTTTGTCACTCTGAAGCTTGTGAAGGTCATTTTGTTTCAAAGAAAACCGCTGTAAAAATTTTGTAGTATGAGTTTTATTGGCCAACTATTTTTAAAGATTCATATCTTTTTGTTTAAATTGTGACAGATGTCGAAGATTGGGAGATATTTCAAAAAGGAATTTGATGCCTTTAAACCCTATTTTAATTGTTGAAATTTTTTATTGTTGAGACATCAATTTTATGGGTCCATTTTTCCCATTTTTTGGATATTTGTATATTTTAGTTGCAGTTGATTATGTCTCTAAACAAGTAGAGGCAATTCCATGTAGAAAGAACGATCATAAAACGGTGATCAAATTTTTGAAAGAAAATATTCTATCCAGATTTGAAATTCCTTAGACTATTATAAGTGATGATGGATTACATTTTTAAAAATCTTATGAAAAAATAATCGATTTCACATAAAATATCCACTACATATCATCCACAGACAAGTGGACAAGCTGAATTAGCTAATAGGGAGATAAAATATATCTTAGAAAAAATTGTAAACCCAAATCGTAAAGATTGGTCTTTAAGATTAACTGATGCACATTAGGCTTATCGTACTACATATAAAATCATTTTAGGAATATCCCATTATCGGTTAGTCTATGGAAAATCATATAACTTGCCTGTAGAATTAGAACATCGAGCATATTGGGCAATCAAAATGATGAATTTTGATAGGGACAAAACTGGAATATCTCGCAAACTTCAAATTAATGAATTAGAGGAATTAAGATATGAAACTTATGAAAATGCAAAAATTATGAAGTCAAGAACCAAAAATTTTCATGACAAAAATATCATACGAAATCCTTTTAAACCTTTTCAAAAAGTTCTGTTATATATGCAAAACTTCGTTTATTTTCTGGCAAATTAAAATCTAGATGGACAGGTCCTTATATTGTCAAGCAAGTTTTTGACTATGGAGAAATTGAAATTGAAAATCCAGTAACTGAAAATATTTTTAAAGTCAATGGTCAAAGGCTTAAACCATATTATGATGGATTTACTCAAGATATAACTTCGGTACAACTTTTTGATCCTGTTTCCGTGCTCTGAAAAGTATATTGCTGCTTAATTATAAATAATATTATTAATTAATTGTAATTTTTTTGACAGATTAAATCTCCTGAGTAACAGTCAGATCGTTGAAAGACAACAAATTGCTGGTTTTTATCAATATTTAATTATCATTGTTTTATACATTGCAGATAATGTCTAATTTAAGTAGGGAAGGTATGGGTGTAAATTTACTTATGTGACACCCCAAATTCATGGGGTCCGTTAATTTCCCATCAACCCATGGAATGCCCGTGGATACCGTATAACTCGATATCGCACCGTTGTGTCCCATTTACCAGGATCCATAATTTAACGAAATCCGGGCAGAGTCTCCTTTGTACGGGGAGCTCTACCCCAAAACACAATCTGTGCAATCAACATTTACATGACCCATCCGAGGTCCAATATAATACCATAACCACACAGGGTCCATTTTATACGTAAAACTTGACCACACCGGGTCCAATCATCATATTTATATCAAAATATGCAAGGTTATATTAAAACAGTCCATATATACTCTATTACAATTCCTTTACACATTACATGCCAAAATTTAATTACAAATCTACTTTTACAAAAAAAATGGATTGGAAGCCACAAGTCGACTTTTCTTCAACCATGTGACCCGGATTGTGAGCCGTCCATTGGTGCATGACCCACACCTGAAATGTTTCCCGTATAGGGTGAGCCAATGCCCAGTAGAATAATCCCTACAGAGGCTACTCATCACCTAAAATGCATATGCAATGTATAAATGCAACATTTCACAACAAGTATTCCCTCCAACAATAACATATAATACAATGTTGGAAAATCATGATGTCATGCCAAGTAATGAGATGAAACTCACCCATGCATGCTATCCCGAGCCCACACCGACTCCCACAACACAATGCGACACTTACGTGTAAAACAAACGTCTTTGATGAAACACATCCAAAGATCATTTTGAAATCAACCATATGTCATAAAACTAATTCATTCTTGGATGTTTCCCATCAAATGAATAATTTATATATCAAAATCATGTGTCTTTATGGGGTATCGGATTCAGGAATCGCACCTCCGGCTCCGTACGCCGTTACACTTTTCTGGAATTTCACCGCCGGTAAGTGTATGAACCAAGTGGTCGGGTTTTTCACCCGAGGGAGTGTCTAGCCCTACTTGCTATACCCGACACAAGTTTTCTTATGCATGTCACCGTGCGACTCCGTAGGACATTCCATCCCACTTTCCTGAGCCTACTATCAATAACCAATGTTGGTGTTGATCACCCCATGCAACCCTACACCCACACTCATGCATGTAGCCCATGAATGTGATGTTAATTCCATGTCCATATTGCAATGCATGCCAAATGACAATTTTTAAATATCATTGTATACCATGACAATTAATATCATTTGCATATAATCACATAACCATTTCAAGTTCAATATATCCAAGAGCATATATCAACACTCCATCAACATGATAACACATAATACATGCTAATATTACATTTCATTCACAATGCATAATATAAAACACAAAGCATGCCCACATGATCCCAATTTTCAAGGGATTACATAAATACTTCCATATACCAAAATCAAGCCAAGATTTTATATGGATCATTCAAACAAAATAAAAATCAGAATATATGATTTTTATATAACCAATTATCTAAACATTCAAGAAATCACAAACTAGCACTTTCTAACTACCCATTTCACACTAGAATTGATCCTACCCTTTTCCATAGCACCAAACATAATGGAAAAGTATTAGAAATACCCAAAACAGCCCACATGAACCCTATGGACACCTTAGGTTAGAAATAGGTCCGAGTAGGAGGAACCCTACCTCTTGAAGCGTAAAGAATTTGTAGGAAGCCTCAAGAACAAGATTGAAGCCCAAAATATAGATTTCTCCAAAATCCTCTCTTTGAATCTTCGGTGAAAATCTTTGTTTTTGGTACCCACGCGTAGCTCTCGTCGCGTAAATCGACTTTAATTCTTGGCCCGACGAATTTCGACCGACAAAACTCCAAGAATCGGCGAAAGAAAGCTTGAAGAATTTTATTTTTTCTCCTTTGCTCTTTGGTTTGATCCAGCCGGCAGCAAATGAAGAGCAAATGTCTGAAATTCAGATATTTGCTCACTTTTATACCTTCTAAACACTTGGCCCTCGTCGCGCCAAGTGTCGTCCTTTGTCCGGGTCCGTTTTCATCCTGAAACGATTAAATTTCGTACCGATTTAAACTCAAAATATTTTATATGAACTTTATTTAAAATATTTTTCAAATTTTCAAATTTTTATAAAAATTTCGTTTTTGGGGTCATCGAACACCCGTCACCTCGAAAAACGTGAAAAATCTGACTATCTCAGAATTTGACAAAATTTGTCTGGGTAACTAGATTTCGTGAGACGAATCCAACGGTGAGGTCCGTTTCATCATCCGAGGTCTATAAAAATACCAGTTTTTTTTTTTTTTAACCCACACTATAATGGCAAATTACCATTTTGCCGTTTTTTTTCAGAAAAAGTTAAAATATTTCCGGGTTTCACATTCTTCCTCCCTTAAAAGAATTTCGTCCCCGAAATTCACATACACATGCACATACAATCACATGCATATGCAAAAGTCAATTAATGGTAAATGACCAGAAGAATATACCTCCATTCTCGAACAAGAAAGGATAACTAGTACGGACAGTGTCCTCGCGCTCCCATGTTGCCTCCTCTACTCCTCGATGCTGCCACAGCACCTTCACTAGCCGCACGGTTTTGCCTCACAAAACCTGTTCCCGGCTATCCATGATGCGCACCGGTCCCTCCTCGAAAGTCCCATCAGCATCAACAACAAGCTCTCCCCAATCCACCACATGAGTCGGATGTGGGGTGTACTTCCGAAGCATAGAGACATGGAATACTGCATGAACACTCGATAGATTTGGCGGTAATGCCAATCGGTAAGCAACTGTACCCACTCTCTCAAGTACCTCGAAGGGCCCGATGTATCTCGGTGACAGCTTCCCCCGCTTACCAAACCGGACCACTCCTCTCTTAGGCATAACCTTCAAGAAGACATGATCTCCCACCTCAAACTCTAGAGGTCGCCGCCGTCTATCAGCATAACTCTTTTGCCGGCTTTGAGCCGTGAGAAGACGCTTCCGAATCAAGTCCACCTTCTCCGAGGTGTCTCTGATCAATTCCGGACCCGTAGAAGACCTCTCTCCTACCTCCGTCCAACAAACCGGAGAACGACATGGCCTCCCATATAGTGCCTCATAGGGTGCCATCTCTATGCTCGCCTGGTAACTGTTATTGTATGCAAACTCCACCAAGGATAAGTGATCTTCCCAGCTACCCTTAAGATCTAGGACGCATGCCCGTAGCATGTCCTCTAAAGTCTGGATAGTCCTCTCAGACTGACCGTCTGTCTGGGGATGAAAAGCAGTGCTCATCATTAATTGTGTCCCCATGGCTCGCTGGAAACTCTCCCAAAAATGAGCCGTAAACCTGGGATCCCGGTCCGATACAATAGATACAGGTACTCCATGCAGCCGGACAATCTCCCGTATATACAACCTGCAGAATTCCTCCAATGTGAAGGTCATCCGCACAGCCAAAAAGTGTGTCGACTTAGTAAGCCGGTCCACTATCACCCACACCGCGTCATGACCCCGGATGTCCGTGGCAAATGGGTCACAAAATCCATCGTGATATGCTCCCACTTCCACTCAGCTACCTCCAAAGGCTGGAGTAATCCCGCTGGTCTCTGGTGTTCAGCCTTAACTTGCTGACACGTGAGACATCGACTGACAAAATCGCCAACCTGCCTCTTCATTCCACTCCAGTAATACTGGCGACGAAGATCATGATACATCTTTGTGCCCCTGGATGAACTGCAAAACGGGAGCAATGAAACTCCCTAAGGATCTCCTCCCTCAGATCTGCCAATTGAGGAACCACAACCCTTCCTCGATATCGAAGACTACCATCTGAGTGAGTAGCCCAGCCCTCGTCACCCATACCTGCCTGTACACGGTCCCGGATGAACAATAGCTCCGTGTCCTGACTCTGGGACTCAATCACCCTGCTCAGTAGAGACGGTATAGTCACCAAACTCCCCAAAGTACCCTGAGCCTGACCCATATAACATAGCCCGAACTGTCCCACAGTCTCGAGCATCTGCCACTCCCGGGAAGCTACACTAGCTAAAACTCTCTGTGACCTTCGGCTAAGTGCATCAGCCACCACGTTTGCCTTACCAGGATGGTAATGCAAAGTGAAGTCATAGTCCTCTAAATACTCCATCCACCGGCGTTGCCTCATGTTAAGGTCCCGCTGTGTAAAAATATACTTCAAACTCTTGTGGTCCGAAAATACTTCAAACTGCTCACCATACAGGTAGTGACGCCAAGCCTTCAAGGCAAAGACAATGGCTGCTAACTCCATGTCATGTGTGGGGTAATTCTGCTCGTGATTCTTTAGCTGTCGAGAACCATAAGCTACTACCCTCCCAGACTGCATCAAAACACATCCCAGCCCGTCCTTCGAGGCATCACAATAGACCGTGTACCTCTGTCCTCGTTCTGGAACTATCAGAATAGGAGCTGAAGTAAGCCTCTTCTTCAACTCTTGGAATGCATTCTCACAAGAATCATTCCACACAAACTTGACATCTTTCCGGGTCAACTTCGTCATAGGTGCAGCCAATCGAGAGAAATCCTCAATAAACCGCCGGTAATACCCCGCCAATCCCAAGAAACTACGTATCTCGAAGACTGACTTCGGTCTCTCCCAATTCATAACTGCCTCAACCTTCTCCGGGTCCACGGATACACCCGAAGCCGACACCACGTGTCCCAGAAATTTCACCTCAGTAAGCCAGAATTCACACTTGCTGAACTTGGCATATAACTGATAATCTCTCAATGTCTGGAGAACAATTCTCAAGTGACTCTCATGCTCCTCCTCAGACTTGGAGTAGATCAAGATGTCATCAACAAAAACCACAACAAATTGATCTAAATAGGGTTGGAACACCCTGTGCATGAGGTCCATGAATGCCGCTGGAGCATTGGTCAATCCAAATGGCATCACTGTGAACTCGAAATGCCCATACCGCGTTCTAAACGCCGTCTTAGGAATATCTTCCTCCCTAACCCTCAATTGATGGTAACCGGTTCTAAGATCTATCTTGGAATAGACTCGTGCCCCCCTCAGCTGATCAAACAAGTCATCAATCCTCGGCAAAGGGTACCTATTCTTGATAGTGACCCTATTCAACTTTCGGTAATCAATACACAACCGAAGAGTCTTATCTTTCTTCTTAGCAAACAGAACCGGAGCGCCCCAAGGTGAAGTGCTCGGTCTAATAAACCCCTTGTCCAACAATTCTTGCAATTGTACCTTGAGTTCTTGCAACTCAGTAGGCGCCATCCTGTGTGGTGTCATAGAGATGGGAGATGTATCGAGATGCAACTCTATAGTGAAGTCCACATCCCTATGTGGAGGTAATCCCGGTAGTTCATCCAGAAAAATATCCTCATAATCACACACAACCCGAGGTAGACTTAACTCCTGCCTCGCCTCGTCTTCAAGGGTCAGGCTTGCTAGCCAACCCATCAGCTGCCCATGCCATCTGGAGTCGTATACTGCTTGGGGTAAAGCATCGTGCTTATCCCCTTGAAACATGAAACAAACCCCATCCGGTGTGTAAGCAGTGATTCGCTTTCGATCACAATCAATGACGACTCGGTGTGCCGCCAACCAATCCATCCCAAGGATCACATCGAACTCCGACATGTCCATGACTCGAAGGTCCATAGTGAGTAGAATCCCTGAGATCTCCAACTCACACCCCCGACATATCTGATCAACCCTCACCCTAGCACCTAGGGGAGAACTCACATGCAATGGCTCTTTCAAGGTCTCAACCTCTAAGCCCAAGTCATCCACACAAGATGCAGCAATAAATGAATGAGATGCACCAGAATCAAATAACACTCTAGCCCATAAGCGGGAAAGTAGAAATGTACCCTGTATCACCGACGGATCTGCCAGCCCAGTCTGTGGCATCATGGCGTAGACACGCCCCGGAGTCCCTGAAGTCCCGGCTTGTGAGCCCTGGCCTCTTCCTCGACCCATTCCTTGGCCCATCTGGCCAGCTTGCGGTGTCCCTGCACGAGAAATAGTAGGGCCTTGTGCTGCACCCTGAAACTGGTACTGGCTGCCCTGACCCGTAGTAGGGTAGTGAGGAGCATACTGCGTCTGTGGTTGCCCCACTGAAGTCTGAGATTGCGACCCATGACCCTGGGATCCCTGCCTCTGAGGACAATCCCTCTTCATGTGACCCGGTTGGTGGCAATGATAGCAAGTCCTCTGGCCAACCTGGTAGGAAGGTCTCTGATTTCTCCCACCTTGGGAGGATTGACTTTGGCCTTGGCCTTGATAACTGCGGTCCTGTACCTGAAATCCTTGTGGAGTAGAAGTCCTTTGCTTCTTCCTTGAGCTAGAAGAAAAGGATTGGCCTTCCTTCTTCTTGTCTTTTGCACCAGACTCCCGGATGCTCCTTGCGTCATTCACCTCTCTCTCAATGGCCAAAGTTGTGGTGACCATCAAGTCGAAGTCTTGTAGTAGAAGACTGACGATTTTACCCCAGATGGATAACTTCAGCCCATCCTCAAATTTTCTAACCTTGGCCATATCTGTGGCCACATATTGGTCAGCGAAACGTGCTAACTCAGTGAATTTAGCCACATATTCCATCACTGACATCATTCCTTGCCTCAGATCTAGGAACTCCCGGGCCTTTGCATGCCTCGCAGTGGCCGGGAAGTATTTCCCCATGAAAAGTTCCTGGAACTCTACCCATGTCATGGCCTCCAAGTTCTTGGAGTCTTTCACCCAATCCCACCATACTTGGGATTCCCCCTCCAACTGGAATGTAGCTAGAGTTATCCTGGTGGCGTCAGAGGTGATCTCCATTGCCCTCAAGATCTTGTCAACCTGCCGGAACCAATGATCAGCTACCATCGGGTCCGCCCCTCCCATAAAGATCGGCGGTTGATGTGCCTTGAACTTCTGGAGATGACTGGAGCCTCCTTGGCCCCCACTTGTACCGTCTGTGCAATAGTAGCGGCCGTAGCACTAGCTTGTGCAATGGTAGCCGCCGCTGCACCAATAGCCTCCATGAAGGCTTGTTGGTCAAAGGCCGGTGGTGGTTGGTTGTTATTCTGCCTACCACCTCTGCCTCGGCCGCGTCCTCTTCCCCTTCCTCTATTTTCCATCTACACACATGTCAAATAGAAACAGAGCATTTACTTAGTATCCCAAGATAGAAGTCAAGTATTTAAACTTGAAGATTTTCCTCCTTGTTTCACTAGTAGTGCGTGTGCCACCTACTAGTAGACATTTACACATAAAACTATACCATTCAATCCTTTTTTTTTTTTCATGTGTCTTTTACCATGCATATCATTCACATAATCACTTAGCAAATAATCATGTTTCACATAACACGTTGCACAAAACATATAACAATTTAAGCACATAAGATGAGATGCACAATGCATGCAATGGTCTAGTCCCAATGCCCAACAAGCCTTAGGTAAATCGTATAACCTAGGCTCTGATACCAAGCTGTGACACCCCAAATTCATGGGGTCCGTTAATTTTCCATCAACCCATGGAATGCCCGTGGATACCGTATAACTCGATATCGCACCGTTGTGTCCCATTTACCAGGATCCATAATTTAACGAAATCCGGGCAGAGTCTCCTTTGTACGGGAAGCTCTACCCCAAAACACAATCTGTGCAATCAACATTTACATGACCCATCCGAGGTCCAATATAATACCATAACCACACAGGGTCCATTTTATACGTAAAACTTGACCACACCGGGTCCAATCATCATATTTATATCAAAATATGCAAGGTTATATTAAAACAGTCCATATATACTCTATTACAATTCCTTTACACATTACATGCCAAAATTTAATTACAAATCTACTTTTACAAAAAAAATGGATTGGAAGCCACAAGTCGACTTTTCTTCAACCATGTGACCCGGATTGTGAGCCGTCCATTGGTGCATGACCCACACCTGAAATGTTTCCCGTATAGGGTGAGCCAATGCCCAGTAGAATAATCCCTACAGAGGCTACTCATCACCTAAAATGCATATGCAATGTATAAATGCAACATTTCACAACAAGTATTCCCTCCAACAATAACATATAATACAATGTTGGAAAATCATGATGTCATGCCAAGTAATGAGATGAAACTCACCCATGCATGCTATCCCGAGCCCACACCGACTCCCACAACACAATGCGACACTTACGTGTAAAACAAACGTCTTTGATGAAACACATCCAAAGATCATTTTGAAATCAACCATATGTCATAAAACTAATTCATTCTTGGATGTTTCCCATCAAATGAATAATTTATATATCAAAATCATGTGTCTTTATGGGGTATCGGATTCAGGAATCGCACCTCCGGCTCCGTACGCCGTTACACTTTTCTGGAATTTCACCGCCGGTAAGTGTATGAACCAAGTGGTCGGGTTTTTCACCCGAGGGAGTGTCTAGCCCTACTTGCTATACCCGACACAAGTTTTCTTATGCATGTCACCGTGCGACTCCGTAGGACATTCCATCCCACTTTCCTGAGCCTACCATCAATAACCAATGTTGGTGTTGATCACCCCATGCAACCCTACACCCACACTCATGCATGTAGCCCATGAATGTGATGTTAATTCCATGTCCATATTGCAATGCATGCCAAATGACAATTTTTAAATATCATTGTATACCATGACAATTAATATCATTTGCATATAATCACATAACCATTTCAAGTTCAATATATCCAAGAGCATATATCAACACTCCATCAACATGATAACACATAATACATGCTAATATTACATTTCATTCACAAGGCATAATATAAAACACAAAGCATGCCCACATGATCCCAATTTTCAAGGGATTACATAAATACTTCCATATACCAAAATCAAGCCAAGATTTTATATGGATCATTCAAACAAAATAAAAATCAGAATATATGATTTTTATATAACCAATTATCTAAACATTCAAGAAATCACAAACTAGCACTTTCTAACTACTCATTTCACACTAGAATTGATCCTACCCTTTTCCATAGCACCAAACATAATGGAAAAGTATTAGAAATACCCAAAACAGCCCACATGAACCCTATGGACACCTTAGGTTAGAAATAGGTCCGAGTAGGAGGAACCCTACCTCTTGAAGCGTAAAGAATTTGTAGGAAGCCTCAAGAACAAGATTGAAGCCCAAAATATAGATTTCTCCAAAATCCTCTCTTTGAATCTTCGGTGAAAATCTTTGTTTTTGGTACCCACGCGTAGCTCTCGTCGCGTAGATCGACTTTAATTCTTGGCCCGACGAATTTCGACCGACGAAACTCCAAGAATCGGCGAAAGAAAGCTTGAAGAATTTTATTTTTTCTCCTTTGCTCTTTGGTTTGATCCAGCCGGCAGCAAATGAAGAGCAAATGTCTGAAATTCAGATATTTGCTCACTTTTATACCTTCTAAACACTTGGCCCTCGTCGCGCCAAGTGTCGTCCTTTGTCCGGGTCCGTTTTCATCCCGAAACGATTAAATTTCGTACCGATTTAAACTCAAAATATTTTATATGAACTTTATTTAAAATATTTTTCAAATTTTCAAATTTTTATAAAAATTTCGTTTTTTGGGGTCATCGAACACCCGTCACCTCGAAAAACGTGAAAAATCTGACTATCTCAGAATTCGACGAAATTTGTCTGGGTAACTAGATTTCGTGAGACGAATCCAACGGTGAGGTCCGTTTCATCATCCGAGGTCTATAAAAATACCAGTTTTTTTTTTTAACCCACACTATAATGGCAAATTACCATTTTGCCGTTTTTTTTCAGAAAAAGTTAAAATATTTCCGGGTTTCACGACTTATGTTTATGTAGGTGTGAATGTACTTATATTTGTGTTTAATGAACAAAAAAAAAATTTGTTCGTCTTTGTGACAGACAGATGTTAAAGAACTAGATAGTGAGTCATTTTTTAATTTCTTGAAAAAAAAATTAATAATAAAAATAAAAATAAATATATAAATATAAATATAACAATTGTACAATGGACGTGAAACTATTTTGATTAAGTTTAATTCTACTGCATCATCTTCCAAAAGATATACATGTCTTGATCATACAAAAAGCTAGAAGAGTTAAAAATTTAGAAATTTAGAAATTTTTGAAAATCAAGCACTACCCCTATGTGAAAAAAGTACATTTGCTAAACGTTGAATATCAAAGCGTCTCGGTGGTTGTGTAAAATGTGGTTGTTTAGAACATTTAAGACAATATAATCAATGTACGAAACCAATCTTAAGTCGAGCGTTAGATCTTCTCCGGTGGATTAGATATGGGTAGAGTAAGGAATATCTTGAGACGCCATCCTATTCTACCCCAACGCTAACAAGATACGTAAGAAATGAAGTCAACCGTGTCACTAGTATTAGTAATCCAGAAAGTTCTAACTCTGAACCAATATGATCAAATGATTTATATTTTTGGAATAATTGTACATAATTACAAATAATTTTATATAATTGTACATAATTGTAAATAAATATAAATAACTATACAATAAATTAGGAAAATTAGTAAATAAAAAATAAAAAATAAAAAAATATTAAAACCAATTTTTTGAGAAAAAAAAAGAGTGGTTAGCAAAGTTTTATAGAATGTATAAAGTTGTACTAAATTTTGTAAACTGCAGGAATTTCAGAATATCAGAACCAGCAGCCTGCAGTACACAAAGCAGAAAACCAGCTAGGCAGCGTCATCCGGACGGTGGGGGCTGGTGTCTGGACGGCAATGCCCATATAAATATCTCCTCCATGCAAACGGCTAATCAGTTCATCTCCCTCGCAAGTCAAATTCAAAAAAATCGAGATTCTCCAAGAAAATTTCTCTCAAATTTGTTACACTCAACCAATTATTTTCAAATTTGTTTTGATTATTCACTTACCCATCACATTTTGAACGTATTTAAAGAAAAATCAAGAAAAACATGGATTAAAGGCGACAAACGAGAGGATTTTCAAGTCATGCACAAAGAGATTAATCTCAGCAACCTCAAGCACCTCCACAACCACCTGGACCAGAAAATATTTTCAATGAGGTGATATTTGAAAATTTTGAACAACAGGCCTGGTATGATGCTAATTTTATATCTAAAACTATCATTTTTGAGTGACCAGTTCTTTATGAAGCTTTTGAGAACATAGGAATAAGACAAATTCTTGCCGAAAGAGGATGGTTACATTATGTTAGATTTCCTGTGCCTGCTTATGATTGCTTAGTCCGTGAATTTTATAGTAATGCTGAGATAATTGGAGAAAGATAATTGCATGTATTCATACGAGATATTGTTATTCAAGTTACACCAGCTACTATAGTCGAACTTTTTCAGCCAATGCAAAAACCAGAAATATCCTTATAATGAACTGCCTGATTTAACAACCACAGGGAGAGAATTTACGGGTAATCCAGAGTTTGTGTGGGGTAGACCAAATAAATACATAAAGCAAGGGGATCTAACAGACAAATATTGAATCCTGAATTTGATAACAGTGAACAGTTTGTTACCTCGAGTTCAAAAAAATCAGATTTATACTGAGCAGACTTACTTTGTATATGCATTTGGGATGAGACATACAATTGATCTTCCAAACTTAACCATGGACCAAATGTTGCTTACAGTAGATAGAAAGAAACCTCACTTCCATATGCTATGTTAGTTTCTTAAGTATGCATGAACAAGGGAATACTTGTCAATCCAATATGGAAAACGGTGGAACATGCTGGACCGTTAGATAAAACTTCTTTAAAGAAGAGTCATGGAGGACAGCTTGAAGTGCAACTTGAAGTACAACCTCCACCATAAAGAGGAACCATTCAAAGCTCCTGAAGAATTTTTTCCGCAAGAACAGCATCAGCCACAAGAGGATCAGCCATACATACCGGTGGATGACAGAACCGATAGACAAATTCTGCTAGGATTGGAGACCACTGCTAATCAACTCAATCAGCGTATGGATGATTATGAGCAGAACCAAGCTGAAATCTTGAGAATACTGAGAGAGCATTTTGGTAGAGGCCCATCTACTTCTTAAAGACTAGAGATTCTACACAAAAATTTTGCTATCTTTCACTCATCTTTTAAATGATGCACTTTTATTTTATGTTTTGAACTTATTTATGTTTTGAACCTATTTTAAACCTGTTTTTGATTTTGAACCTGTTTGTGTTTAAGTTTGTCTTTATTAGATAAAACTTATGTTGTTAAGGTGGGAAGAGTAGTTCATATAATTCATAGTTGAATTAAGTTAACCATTCTAATGCTTTGCAAGAATAGTCTTAATCTGATCACGCAGGATTTTCATATTTTAGTTTTGTATTATCTTAATATTTTTATTTAAACTTATCCTTTTAAGCACAGTTAGATTTCTTTATTGTTAAACACCTTGTGAGATCTATTGCAGATTTTGAACCAATCTTTCTTGGAGAGATATTCTACATCTACTCAAATAAGAATCTTCGATTCAGCAATAAACTTTGTAAGATCCAATCATGCATTGCATATATATTAGCAAAATTAAGTGGGCTAAATTACAATTATGTGAAATTATTAAGGGCTTAATTCAATTAATCCTTCATAGCCATGATGTGTGTGTGCATGCATAGGGGATGTGGACCCCGTTAGTGATGTGTTTGTGACCCATTTATAGGAATTTTATGTATAAAAATACTAGTGGGTCGATTTTGAAATTATTTAAAAAATTGAGGGAAGGTAAGCATAATTAAACCATTACCTTTACATATGTTGGCATCTTAAAAAATATATATATAAGTGTGTCGTGTGTGAGTGTATCGTGTGTATGTGTGTGTGTGTGTGTGTGTTAACATATAAACAATATGTGTGTGTGTTATTGTTTGACCGAAAAGTCGCGAGGGTGAGAAAACAAAAAAAAAACGGAGAGAAGAGAACCGCAAGTGATTGTGAGCAAGAGAGAAAGAAAGAAAAAAAAAGTGTGTGTGTCCATCTGAACCGTGAGCATGGAAGGTACATGAGACTCAATTTACGCATAAGTTGTGGTTAATTTTAGTATAGATGTATTGTATATATGTGGGTTGTTTTAACATGTTTTAAATTAGTGGCTATCTTAATTTAATTCATGGATTGTTTTGGTTAATTTCAATGGGCAGTTTTAGTGTAATTTCAAAACATATTTTTGAGTTTAAATTCAATGTATTAAACATAATTAGTGGGTTGTTTTGTGTTCAAAGAATAGGCTGTTTTATTTTAAGATCAAAACAGATTTTTTAGAGTTTAATTAAGTGTATTTATTAGACTTAAGGGGCTGTTAAAGAATGGTTGTAAATGGGTGTTCAACCCAGGTATGAGAAAGAAGAAAAAAAATGTGAAAAATGAATATTGTGAGGCTTTAAATGGCTAGGTTGGAATTGAGATTTTTGGGTGTGAAATAGAGAGGTTAAAAGGTTCAATAAAAGACTAAAATGGCATGATTAAATGTGTGTGTAAGATTAAGTGTGGAGGTTTTAAATAAAAAGTACGATAGAAGTTGGAAATGGGTACCGGTAATGCCAAAACTCTGGTTTCTAATTGTTATTATCACATGTGTGAATTTTAATCCAAATGACCTGAAATTTTGCATGCAACACTTTCAAATGATGGTTGATGTAATAATGTGACTTTCAAATGCAAATGAATATAATATCTTGTGCGAAATTTATGAAATGCCAGAAGTGCAATTTTTAGGATACAGGGTCAAAATGTGTGAAAATGGACCCTCGATCAATGTGTTTGACCTACTCAATCCTAATTGTGATTAATGTGAATGATTTTGAGAATTTTGGGAGAAAATATGATCCCTAGAAAAAAAGTGCTAGTGTGTGTGTAGATAGTGCAATAACTAGAGTTACCAGGGCACTTTGGGGTGCATCATTTTGCATGCATTAGTGCATGATTAACTATTAAATTTGATAAACATATTGATATTTTAATTACAAATGTGTTAGGTGAAACAAGTGAGGCAGTCGGTGTTGGAACAAATACGGTGACATCGAAAGGATCCACCGATAGGACCGAAGGGCCTTAGATTTGTACATCTAAGGTGGGTGTATATCTTTATGTATTTTGAAAATGCTATTGTAAGATGATATTAAATGATAGAATTTAATCACAATTCTTCAAGATTATGTGTTATGTGCTTATGTGATTGACTGATGCTTTGTACCGTGTATTGTGTATTGTAGAATGTGGCGTATTGTTTGAGACAGGGGCGTCGATGTCTGATCACTGGGCATGTAGTGTTATGCTAGCATTATGGTGTTCTCGAGAGGTTCAAGAGACACGGATCCATCTGGGATCGATTACCCGATGAGGGATAGTATGGAAGTGATGTGGCTTGTGAATTCTTTGGAATTGGATTGATGTTGTTGTTTGACACGTGTATCTACGTAGTATCTACCTACTTTAGTGTATTACTATCATTTTTATTTCATATAAATCATGTATACTCACTGAGCGTGTGGTTTAGCTTACACCCCTATAGCTTATTCCTTTCAGGTACTATAGAGGAGGGGCAGACTAGTCCATTGTCTAGTTGATTGAGTCTTGTACAACGTTAGTGTGATATCACTCAGGTTGAGTGTCAATATGACTAATTTCTAGGTTATGTATTATATTTGCGAGAGATTATTATGGCAGGTTAATAGTATATATTTGTAAATAGACTCAACAAGCATACTTTGTGATATATGCTATATGGGTGTGGAATTTTGTATATGTCTATAACCTAGGAACCAAATGATTGGTACATGTGTTTTATATATGGTATAGGATATGAGACAAGTTTTACCATCATGCTTAATGGCTAAGGTGATGAGTGGTGTTGTTGCACTTGTAGAATTATTTCATGTTTGTTTAGTCCAGCTTATAATAATTGTAAACAAGTGTATTAAAAATCTAGTCGCATCTCATCCTTGGGAGACCGGGATGGGGAGTGACAATTTAGTTGGTATCAAAGCTAGAGTTTATAATGCAGTAGTCAAGTTGAGTCTAGCGTGACAGTGGACTTAGGAATTGGTCTATTTAGGTGAGGTGTTATAATTCTGTGTGAGTGTGTGGAATATATACTGTATGTTATCATGACCATATGCGATATTCACATGTTTTACAGTGATACATGGAGGGAGAAGGGTCATCTACTCGGGTTGGAGATAGGGAAAAAGACCCTAGGTAGACGAGGAACTAGGTGATCGAGAAGTTAAGCAACTGTGGGAGGCAACAGTTAAGTACTTTGAGCGACATACAACGCAAATGGAAATAGTAAAGCCCAAGGGTACATTGTACGAACAGTTTAAAAAGCTAGATCCACCAATATTTACAAGGAACTGCAGGTCCATTGGAGGCAGAAAATTGGTTATGACGCATAGAGAAGATATTCAGGGTGATGGAAATTGATGAGGAGGATAAATTGTTATTAGCCACTTTTATGTTAGCAGAGGAGGCCCAATATTGGTGAGAGGCTATGGCGAGAGCTTTGCTGCCAGTGTACACTGAAGGGGAGGTCAGTTCAGTTCCTAGAGTTCCCACGTGCGGTAGTTTACTTTTGACAAGAAGTATTTTCCCTCGAGCTATTGATATCATAAACAAAATGAATTTTTACATCTGCAACAGGGGAATCAGTCAGTGTTGGAGTACGAGAGTAAATTTAGAACTTTGTCCAGATTTATGCCTTCTGTTTTCGTAGATAAGGGGGAAAGATGCAGAAGATTCCAGATGGGGCTAAATTACAATATTAGATCCCGTGTTTCAATGCTGGAATTAACAACATTTTCAGACTTGTACAACAAAGCCCTAATTGTGGAAACTGATCTGAAAGAGATGGAAAGTACAAGTGAACAGGCAAAAAGAGGAAGATATGAGCCAAGTGGACAAGGTTCTAAGGGAAGTTTCTTTAGTTGAGCTTGGAGAGGAATGTTTCTGAAGGGTGCAAGTAAGAAGAAATCAGGAGTCCCATTCCAAAGTCAAGGACAGGGAGTGAGTGGATCATCTTCATTTACACCGGGTCAAGAGATGAGACAGTCTTAGGGGAGTACAATTACTTGTTACTATTACGTGCAGATTGGGCACATTGTACAAAAACTGTCCTATAGGAGGCCCAGGATCTGCTATGTCACGGCGTTACTTTTTATGTGGTCAAGAGGGACACATGCAGAGAGATTGTCCGCAATATTCTACCCAGAGTTCATCGATTGGTAGTGCACCTACGGTGTCTCGAGGAGCAGCAAGTGGCATAAGTCGAGGTTGAGGAGTTAGTATTGGAGGTAGGGCCTGGTGGCAGTGGATTGAGCGGACTTGAGGCTGGAGGTCATGTCTTTGTACTTACCCAGCGAGATGCTCAAGCGACCCCGGATATGGTCATAGGTATAATGTCTATTTTTACTCAGTAGACACGAGTACTTATAGATTCAAGTGTCACACGTTCATTTATATCACTATCATTTTCCATGCATGTTAATAGACCATCTACTCAATTAGACTGTGGATTGACTATAACTACTCGCATAGGTGATTGTGTGATAACCAGGGTAGTATATAGGGAGCTCCTAGTTTAGATGGGTAATAGAGAATTTACCTGCAGATGTTACCTTTTGACTTCTAGGATTTTGATATGATTTTAAGAATGGATTGGTTGTCTGCATATCACGCCATTATTGACTATTTCTATAAAAAAGAATAGTATTTAGAATTCCACATGTTCCTTTGTTTCAGTTCTTTAGAATGCGACGCCCTAAACTGAGGAATTTGATATTAGCAATTAAAGTCAGGAAATTACTCAGGAAAGGATGTTATAGGTACTTGGCTTATGTGAAAGATGCTTAGAGAGATACTCCTGAATTGGAGAATATTCTTGTGGTTAATGAATTCGCTGATGTGTTTCCTAAAGAGTTACCAGGGTTACTAGTTGATCGGGAGGTGAAATTTACTATTGAGCTTGTGTCAGGAACTAGTCCTATATTCATTACTCCATACAGGATGGCTCCAGCTAAATTAAAGGAACTTAAAATACAGTTGCAGGATTTGTTAGATTGGGGATTTATACTGCCTAGTGTATCTCCTTGGGGGTGCACCAATATTATTTGTAAAGAAGAATGATGGCACTATGAGGTTATGCATTAATAATAGATAGCTGAATATAGTGACTATCCGGAACAAGTATCCATTGTTGCGTATTGATGATTTGCTGGATCAGTTATAGGGTGCCCGGGTGTTTTCAAAGATTGATCTTCGGTCAGGATATCATCAGTTGAAAGTAAGGAATAGTGATATATCGAAGACTACTTTTCGAACCAGGTATGGACATTACGAGTTTTTGGTGATGCCTTTTGGTGTAACAAATGCTCCTTCTATATTTTATGGATCTGATGAACTGAATATTCCAGTCATATCTTTTTTTATTTGTGATAGTGTTCATTGATGATATATTGATATACTGACGTAGTAAGGAGGAGCATATGCAGCATTTGAGGGTGGTACTGCAAACTTTGAGGGATAGGCAATTATTTGCCAAATTTAGCAAATGAATTTTGGTTGGACAGGGTTATGTTTTTGGGGCATGTAGTTTCTGGTGATGGTGTATGTGTTGATCCAACTAAGATTGATGTTATAATTAATTGGGAGAAACCGAGGACAGTGACAAAAATTAAATTTTCTAGGATTGGTAGGTTACTATCGGAGGTTTGTACAAATTTTCTTCATTATAGCTATGCATTTGACCCAATTGACTGGGAAGGGTGTGAAGTTTGAATGGTCTGATAGATGTGAGCAAAGTTTCCAAAAGCTAATGACAAGATTGACGACTACACCAGTATTGACCATTCCGTCAAGTAGTGATGGGTTCATGGTTTATAGTGATGTCTTACATCAAGGTTTGGGTTGTGTGTTGATGTAGCATAGTAGAGTGGTATCTTATGCCTCCAGACAACTGAAACTACATGAGTGCAATTATCCTACCCATGATTTGGAGGTTGAAGCTATTGTGTTTGCACTGAGGTTGTGGAGACATTTTCTATATGGGGTTACATGTGAGATTTATACAGATCACCAGATTTTAAAATATCTGTTTACCCAGAAAGAGTTAAACCTGATGTAGAGGCACTGGATGGAGCTTATTAAGGATTATGACTGCACTATTCATTACCAGCCAAGGAAAGCAAATGTTGTGGCAGATGCTTTGAGTCAGAAATCATCAGATAGATTGGCTAGTTTGCGAGTGATTCGAAGAGGTTTATTTGTGGATTTGAAATCTTTGAGAGTGCAGTTGGGGATAGGAGATACTACAACTTTACTTGCTACACTGACTTTAAGACCAGTGCTGGTGGATAGGATCAGGGAGGCACAACAGTATGATCTCCAGATTGAGAAATTGAAGAAAGAGGTGAAGATTGAGGTGAAGACTGATTTTATTATTGGTAGTGCTGATGTTTTGCTATTAGTTGGCGATTATATGTACCTAATGATACAGGGTTAAAAAGAGAGATTCTGGAGGAAGCACGCAGTTCAGCATATGCTATGCATCCAAGTAGTACAAAGTTGTATCGTGACCTAAGAGAGCATTATTGGTGGTCTGGAATGAAACGAGAGATAACTGAGTTTGTGGCTTGATGTTTGGTATGTCAACAGGTGAAGGCTGAGCATCAAAGACTAGTCAGGTTATTATAGTCTCTACCGATTCTAGAATTGAAGTGAGAGCATATTACTATGGATTTTGTGAGTAATTTACCCCGTACACAGAAAGGACATGAGGCCATATGGGTGATAGTCGATAGGTTGACGAAGTCTACTCATTTTCTAGCTATTAAAATGTTCTATGCTCTTGACAGGCTAGCTAGATTATATATTGATGAAATTGTGAGATTGCATAGTGTACCTGTATCTATTGTCTCTGATAGGGATCCACACTTTACTTCGAGGTTTTCGCGTAGCTTACAGACTGCGTTGGACACTACTTTGAAGTTTAGTACAACATTCCCCCACAAACAGATGGACATACAGAGTGTACTATTCAGACATTGGAGGACATGTTGAGAGCTTGTGTCATGGACCTTCGAGGTAGATGGAATAAATATTTTCCTTTGATTGAATTTGCTTATAATAACAACTACCAGAGTTCAATTAAGATGACACCATATGAAGCTTTGTATGGGAGAAAGTGTAGGACCCCAATGTACTGGTGTGAAGTGGGTGAGAGGAAGTTATTGGTTCTAGAAATTATGCAGATGACTGTTGATCAGATTAAAGTTATATAGGAGAGATTACGGAGTGCACAGAGCAAGTAGAAAAGTTATGCTAATAATCGCCGATGTGACTTTGAATTTGAGGTAGGTGATCGAGTATTTTTACGAGTATCACCTTGGAAAGGAGTCATTCGTTTTGGCAGGAAAGGGAAGTTGGCTCCTAGGTGTATTGGTCCATACAACATTATAGAGCGGATTAGAGCTATTGCATACCAATTGAAGTTACTAGTAGAGTTATCCAGGTTGTATGATGTATTCTATGTGTCTATGCTACGGAAGTACATGTCTGACCCATCACATGTGTTGACTTCAGAACCGATGCAGTTAGCTGAAGATTTGACTTATGTAGAGCAATCGGTTCAGATTTTGAGTAGGAAGGAGAAAATATTACGCACGAAGACAATACCGTGGGTAAAGGTTTTGTGGCGTAGTCACTCAATAGAGAATGCAAACTGGGAGATTGAGGAGAGTATGCGGGCTCAATATCCACATTTGTTTGGTATAGGTAAGTAATTTCGAGGACAAAATTTTTATTAGTAGAGGAGAGTTGTGAGACCCAATCATGCATTGCATATATATTAGCAAAATTAAGTGGGATAAATTACAATTATGTGAAATTATTAAAGGGTTAATTAAATTAATCCTTCATAGCCATGATGTGTGTGTGCATGCATAGGGGATGTGGTCCCCATTAGTGATGTATTTGTGAGACTCATTTATAGGAATTTTATGTATGAAAATACTTAGTGGATCGATTTTGAATCATTTAAAAACTTGAGGGGAGGTAAGCGTAATTAATCCATTACCTTTACATGTGTTGGCATCTTAAAAAAAAAATATATAAGTGTGTCGTGTTTGTGTGTGAGTGTGTATGTGTGTGTGTGTGTTTAAAATACAAACAATATGTGTGTATGTGTTATTGTCTGACCGAAAAGTTGCAAGGGAGAGAAAACAAAAAAAAAAACAAAGAGAAGAGAACTGTGAGTGATTGTGAGCAAGAGAGAAAGAAAAAAAAAATAAGTGTGTGTGTGTCCATCTGAACCGTGAGCAAGGAAAGTACGTGGGACTCAATTTATGGGTAAGTTGTGAATAATTTTAGTATAGATGTTATTGTATATATGTGGGTTGTTTTAACATGCTTTAAATTAGTGGCTATCTTAATTTAATTCATTGACTATTTTGGTTAATTTTAATGGGTTGTTTTAGTGTAATTTCAAAACATATTTTTGTGAGTTTAAATTCAATGAATTAAACATAATTAGTGGGTTGTTTTGTGTTCAAAGAATAAGTTGTTTTATTTTAAGATCAAAACAAATTTTTTAGAGTTTAATTAAGTGTATTTAGTAGAACAAATTTTTTAGAGTTTAATTAAGTGTATTTAGTAGACGTAAAGGGCTGTCAAAGAATGGGTGTTCAATCCAGGTATGAGAAAGAAGAAAAAAATGTGAAAAATGAATATTGGGAGACTTTAAATGGCTAGTTTGGAATTGAGATTTTTGGGTGTGAAATGGAGAGGTTCAAGGGTTCAGTAAGAGGCTGAAATGACATGATTAAATGTGTGTGTAAGATTAAGTGTGGCAATTTTAAATAAAAAGTACGATAGAAGTTGGAAATGGGTACCGGTAATGTAGAAACCCTGATTCCTAATTGTTATTATCACATGTGTGAATTTTAATCCAAATGACCTGAAATTTTGCGTGCATCCCTTTTAAATGATGCTTGATGTAATAATGTGACTTTCGAATGCAAATGAGTATAATATCTGATGTGAAATGTATGAAATGCCATAAGTGCGATTTTTTGGATTCGGGATCAAAATGTGTGAAAATGGGCCCCCGGTCAATGTGTTTGACCTCATCAATCCTAATTGTGATTAATTTCAGTGATTTTTAGAATTTGGACAGGAAATGTGATCCCTAGAGTAAAAGTGCTAGTGTGTGTATAAATAATGCAGTAACTAGAGTTACTGGGGCACTTTGGGGTGCTTAATTTACATGCATTAGTGCATGATTGACTATTAAGTGTGATAAATATATTGATATTGTAATTACAAATGTGTTAGGTGGAACAATTGAGGCAGTCGGTATTGGAACAGATACAGTGACACTGATAGGACCGAAGGGCCGTAGATTTGTACATCTAAGGTGGGTGTATATTTTTATATGTTTTGAAAATGCTATTATAAGATAATATTAAATGATATAATTTAATATCAATTATTCAAGATTATGTGTTATGTGCTTATTTGATTGACTGATGCTTGGACTGAGAGTATTTATATATACATATTTTTTAACGGGCAAAACGGGGACGGGGCAGGGGTAAGAGTAAGTTCATCCTCGGCTCCATCCCCCCACGGGTTTATACAGGTATTCCCGTATACGTCCACCGTTCAATACGTATAGTCCATCCCCGGTCCAAACATTTAAAAATTTAAATCCACACAACTAGAAGGCTAAAACAAAGATAAATCCAAAAACTAAAGCCTTCTGATCAACACAGATGCAACAATTCTGAACATGCATAATCAATATTTCAAATCAATAATTTATCTCTGAAAATTTCATAACTTTTAAGTGATATACACAAGTGAGTCCCACATGATCCACCTAAAAGAGAATTGAAGAAAAAATTAATTAGAGTTTGAGACAGGAGCGTCGATGCCTGATCACTAAGCATGCAGTGGTGTGCTAGCACTGTGGTGTTCCCAGGAGGTTCGGGAGACACGGACCCATGTAGGATCGATTACCCGATGAGGGTAGTATGGATGGGATGTGATTTGTGAATTCTTTGAAATTAGATTGATGTTGTTGTTTGATATGTGTATCTACGTAGGATCTACCTACTTTAGTGTATTTCTATCATTTTAATTTCATATACAACATGTATACTCATTGAGTGCGTGGTTTAGCTCACACCCCTATAGCTTATTCCTTTCAAATACTATAGAGGAGGATGCAGACCAGTCCACTGTCTAGTTGATTGAGTCTTGTACAACGTTAGTGTGATATCACTCAAGTTGAGTGTCAGATGACTAATTTCTGGATTGTGTATTATATTTGTGAGAGATTATTATGGTAGGTCAATGGTATATATTTGTAAATAGACTCAACAAGCATACTTTGTGATATATGCTATATGGGTGTGAGATTTTGAATATGTCTATAACTAGGGAAATAAATGATTTGTACAGGTGTTTTATATATGGTATAGGTTATGAGACAGGTTTTACTATCATGCTTAATGACTAAGGTGATGAGTAGTGTTGTTGCATCTATGAGATTATTTCTTGTTTGATTAGTCTTGCATATAATAATTGTAAACATGTGAATTAAAAACATAGTTGCATCTCATCCTTGGGAGACCGGGATGGGGCGTGACAACTTTCTTTGAATAATCTCATTATTTTTGTTTTGATTAGCACTGATTAAATTATATTGTTAACATCTTCCTTAGAATATTATTTAGAGATTATACTAATGTATAATTTCTGGAAAATGATCTTAGGTCATTTTTGGATAATCTTGAGCCTTGACTATTACTTTTACAAAATTATATCCTTAGTCAACTATGATTAAGCCTGAAAGAACATTAATTATTTTCTTGAAACTTGAAAAATAAATACCTGAGCCACATAAGAAAATATATTATACCTACCTTTACTACATAATTTTCTTGCACCCTCTTCTAAATTAGTATGATCCTGAAAAGCACAAAATGAAAGAAAGATAGAAAGAAGCAAACAAGAAAGAGAAAAGGGTATTTACAATTTAAAGAAAAGAAAAACTTATGAAAGAAATTCAAAGAGAAAAACAGAAAGAAAAGAGCCTATAAAGTGGAAAATGGAAAAGATGAAAATGTAAAAGTTTTAAAAATCTAGAATGAGGTGTGCCGCAATAGTAAGAAATGATAGCTTTTGAATTCCATTGACGTCATTTCTTAAACCCTAAACCATTGGCCACATTATAACCTTAAAAAGACCTTTTTGATTCCAGAAATCATGCATCTGTATTAACCTTAACTATCCTAAAAAGAAAAATGTTAATAATATGTTTAATATAGTGTTAATATTCTTTCATGAGATTATGTTAAATTCCAGTTTTATTCGAATAATCTCTCTTTTGATTAACTACATGTGAAATTATTTGTTTTGTTAACAATATTTCAATCACATGTAGTTTTTGAGAAAATGGTCACTATAGCATGAGTGTATTCCTTACTGAGTGTATTCCAGGAGAGGATTGACATCAAGACTACTATGAAAGATAGTAATATTTCTTAAGTGATTTTTAAATAAAGAAATCCTTACACACACACACACAAGTTTTTATAAAAATATATAGCTGATGTTACAACTAATGTGTGTTACTCTTGTAGTAATCAGAAAAAAAAAAAAGTATTTGAGCAATGCACAGGAATATCAATTTAATTTTATTTGTGAAAAATATGAAGTGTAAACTCCTAACTATGGAAGTTTGTAGGTAGCTTCATTGAAAATCTTCATGAGACAAAACTCGTCCATTAGGGATCACCTAGGGGTTTAAAGGCTTATTGCATATGCTAAATGCAATTGTGAAAAAATCTACAAAAATAATTCTACCTCTGTTTATATTTTATATTGTTAAATAGTTTTTATAATTTACTAGGGACTAGTAAAATTTAAGTTGGGGAGTGTGATTAACCCTAATTAGTATATGAATTAGAATCATGAAATAAATCAAACTGGTAAGATAAAATAACTAAAAACTATCAATTAGGGTTTGTCCAAAAATTAGGATTTTATGTGTGTTATGTATAAAGTTTTTAGGGTTTTGTGCGGAATTGCTGGAAAATACAAGGAGAAATCCAACAAAGCTTAAAAGATCAAGGGATCAAAGTATAAATCAACCAATAAAAGTCAACACAACAGAAGATTAACATCCAGCAAGGCACCATAGTCTGGACGGTGGCTCTAGGTGTCCAGACGGTGGCCCTTGGCGGCTCACCTTCATCCTCCACCTCATGCTTCCTCATTTTCTATATATAGGCCATGCATGGCCTTCTCCAACAAGAGGCCGGGGGAGAGAAGCTCCAGGAGAAAAAGAAGAAAGAGATAAATCCAAAGAGAAAAAGAAAGTCATATCCAATCTTGTCCATCCTACTCACAAGCCAAAACTCTGTACCTCTACATTTCTGTTTTATCTTTCTATTCGGATAGTTGAACTAACACCACCTTTTTGTCTTAACAGATAATAACAGTGGTTGTATTTCAGCTGTGCTTTGTGAAAGAAGTGTCCGAGTTTGTATTTTATTTAGTGTTGTAATGATCATTACTTGCATTTCTTGCTTGTTTATAGTAGTGGAGTGTAAGTAGTTACTTATACCCTTTAGTGAAGGGTGAACATATGTAACATACTGGTTAACTTCAGGAAATGCTGATGTTTTATTAAGCACTATATATATATATATATATATATATATATATATAGTGTGTGTGTGTGTGTGTGTGTGTGTGTGTATCTATTATAAACTTCATGTAAGATACACCGGTGTACGTAATTGGGAGTGACAGCCCGAAATTATGTCATCAGTGAATTATCAACCTATCGGTTAAATATCAATGGTGTTCAACCGGTATGGCTTGACCTCCAAAGGAAAAGTGAGGATGTTTTGACAGTTGCATGGTATATTAAACTATCAGATTAATGACTTAAAGTGATCCTCATGAATAACTTGTCCTTCTAGATTATTAAGGTCATTTAACTGGTATACATAATAATATTGCCAGTAAAATATCTACGGTGTTCCACCGGTATGGCTTGACCTCCACAGGAATACTGATGATATTTTTTGTAGCATGATATAATCATCAGACTAACGATCTAAGTGATCTTCATGAATGACTTGTCCTTCTTGATTAATAGGATTGTTTATCTGGTACATATTATAACCAGCTAACCTAATAAGTTGTTGTGTTATGATCTATTAATACCACTAACTAACCTAAGAAGTTATTGTGTTATGTTTTATTATGTATGTACATATTATAATATTGTCAACTGAGTAACTCAAATACCCCTCATGAATGGCTTGTCCTTCTGAGTTATTAGAGTTAGTCAATTGACACACGTATACCACCAGCTAAACTAAGAAATTGTTGTTTGATGGTTTATATACATCAGACCTACCGAGTGACTTTCCAGTGACATGAAAGTTAATTGTTGTAAGGTAGAATTTTCAATATTTAACTAATATAAAGCATATGAGATCCTTAAACTGAATGGTACTTTTTATATATTATTGTCTTCTCGTAATTTTACCTGCAAACAACCGATTAATTGGACTAGTTATCAATCTAAACTCACATCATAAGCTATACAAAACTATGCTATTTTAAACAGCAGCTGCACTATTTTCATTTTATTTTCTAATTATTAAAACTCTTCGTGGGATCGATCTTGGACTTAAACCAAAAAAATTACAATTCGGCCACTTATACTTGGGTGTATAATATAAATCCAATCACAGAAAAAGTCAAACCAAACCCAATGAGGGGCGACCTGATGGGCTGCAATCTTTCTCTGCCCAAGTTAAGCTTGTCATAAGCCTTTGTGAATAAGATATCCGCGGAACTACCACTGTCCACGAGAATTCTTCGCACTTGGAAGTTGGCGATGGTCATGGTGAGCCCCAGAGGGTCATCATGGGGGTGCTAGATTCCTTCTAAATCCTTATCTGAGAAGGATATGACCTCATTATTGTCATGCTTGGGCGCCTTAGATGGGCGCAATTCGTCGGGGTGCCTAGCCTTTACAACGGAGAAGGATTCTCCTCCCCCTGTAAGCCCTCCGAAGATGGTGTGAATCTCCCAATGGGCTGTTGGTCTTCTTGATTATGAGGTGGTGTCGTCGCCTATCCTCTATCGACAACATACTAGCGTAGATGACCCCATTGGATGAGCTCCTCAATCTGTCTTTTGAGGTCATAATAGTCGTCGATGTCATGGCCATAGTCTCAATGAAAGTGACAATATTTGTTTGGGTTCTTGTGATTTGGGGGAGACTTCATTCTCCCAAGCCACTTCACTGCGGGGTTATCCTAGATTTGCAATAGGATGTGCTCGATAGTGGCATTGAGGGGAGTAAAGGCTTGTCGATCTCTCTGGGGAGCTGGACCAAGCCGGTCTTTGGCAGGTACCCTCTTCGTCCAGCTACGCTTGTTATTACTCTTCTTCTTGTCGTCACTGTCTCTTTCTTTTCTTTTCTCTCCATTTCTGGAGGACTCACCTCGTCTGCCCCTTGTAATGTCCTCAACATTCATGCATTTTTGGGCCTTCGCTAGCAACTATGGCATGCTCTTCGATGGGCACTTCATCACTGAGAAGAGAAAGCTTGATGATCGGAGGCCTCCTAGGAAGGCGGTCATGCTGACCTTATCATCAGGATTTTCGACCTAAAGGACCTCCTCATTAAAACAAGTGAGATAGCTCCTCAGACTTTCATCTCGATCCTGCTTTATGCTGAGCATGTGGGTGGTTGGTTTCTAGTGATGGCGTCCTCCAATGAAGTACAACACGAATGACCTTCTCAGCTCAACAAATGAGCCAATGGAAGCTGGGGAGAGCTTGGTGAACCATTGTCGAGTGAATCCCTTCAAGGTGGTTGGGAACGCTCTGCACATGATTTTGTCAAGGACACTGTGCAGCTGCATCAAGTTCTTAAAAGTTTTGAGGTGGTCTAGTGGTTCATTCATACCATCAAAGGTTTTGACGGATGACATCTTGAATTTCTGAGGAAGCAGATAGTTTGTCACGTCAGGTTTGAAGGGTGTATCAGATTGACTTACGAGGTAGTCCACTGTCTCGGGTCCTTGTGCCTTCATAGCGTTGAACACGTTACCCAATTGATTTTGCTCCTCCTTAATTTTTTTGTCCTAGTGATTGGGAGGAAGTCCCAGTAATTTTGCACCTCCTTAATTTTTTCACCCTTATCCTCTTGGATACGAGGGTCTCCACCATGGGGAGTAGGAGCTGGAGGTCCCTCATGGTGGGCACCCTTGTGTGGGGCGCCCAAGGGTATGGGGAGCGCCTAGATGGGGAGCTTCTTGATGGCCAGGGCGTGGAGCTCCTCTATCTTGAGGTCCAGGATGCGCTTTTTCTTGTTGTCCAAGTATCAGTTGCAGAATCTGCTGGTTCTGGGCTATAAACTGCTGCATGGTCTCTAGCATCCGCTGCGCATTTGGGACAGGATTGGGTGGAGGAACAACCTCTTCCTCTCATGGCGGAATGTCTTCAGGCTAATTCATGGATTTGGTGGTGATCGCCTTTGATTTAGTAAAGAAAGTGTTTAGATGAGAATTTTGTCGTTCCCACAGACGGTGCCAAACTGATGATGCACAAATTGGTTTGCCCACCACCTATCAGTTAAGCAGTATAAAATGCAGTAAAGTAGAGGGAGAGAGAAGACCAAGTTTATAGTGGTTTGGTCAAGGTGACCTACGTCCACTTGGAATGGCATGGGTCACCAGAATTTTATTAACTCAGGTGTAGTGGAAGAACAGAAGGTTACAAGCTTAGAGAGAGGATGAGAGAATTATCTCGAATGATTTTAATGCACCACAAGTGTTGATAGAGCTTACAATTTATAGTCGTTCAGTATAGAAATTGAATTGCTAGTTTGACGGTCATAACGAATTGAGGCGATATAATAGTCATAACGGATTGAGATGACTTAATAATAATTAAACAGCTTGACAATCTTTCCTCAACGGACAAG
This sequence comes from Ilex paraguariensis, assembly GCA_963454935.2. Lineage (NCBI taxonomy): Eukaryota > Viridiplantae > Streptophyta > Magnoliopsida > Aquifoliales > Aquifoliaceae > Ilex > Ilex paraguariensis. Next base: position 38,928 of record CAUOFW020000370.1, read on the forward strand.
GTAGTTATGGTGCTTGAGATTCGGTTTTCAAAGGGGCGAGGGTGAGGCTCCCGGATGCTCCTTTGGTGACGTAGCTCCCTGATGAGCTTGTCCAGGTTGACCACATTGAACTGAACTTGGTGGATCTCTTTGAGTTGGGCCTTTAACTCGGACTGGACTTATAACATGAGTTGGGTCTTTGGGCCATCAAAAACAGTAACAGCTTCCGAAATTCTGGAAGTGTCTATCGGAAGTTTGGTTCAAACTACCAGTGGCAACTGTCGAAATACCAAATAAGTCAAAAGAAATGCATTAAAAGGAATAAGAAGGAAGGGTCTTTTGGAATTCCAATGGCACCCATTGGAAGTCTGGTTGAGTCAAAAAACAAGGCATCCACGAAGACTAGGAGGAATGTTCATCCAGCGTACCGAAACTGCTCTCATCCGAAAGATTGAACGACACTCATTCAGAAGTCCAGGTGCAATATCTAGAAGACCTCGCAAACTATCTAGAAATACATGACAAGAAGCTTGTGAAGCAAAGCTGGAATGGAAGAGTTTGTCAGACATTCGGTTCTTGGAATCGGAAGTCCGGATGTGACCGTTACACATATAATGTGAACATCCGGAAGCCTAGAGGAAGTTTGACACCCTTCTGGATCTTGACGGGTTTAAAACTTAAATGTTCATTATCTCATTTAAGACACCCAACTTATAAATAGAGGTTGAAGGAATCTAAAGATCACTTTTTGGCCTTTGACATTTGAGCAAAAATAAAAGACAAGAGTGTTTTACTTTGTCTTCATCTTGCAAAAATAGATTTTTTTTTAGAACTTTATATTCTTTTTCTCTCTTGTGCCTTATGTGATTCTTGTATTGAGATAAAACTTTTGAGAAAGAGTGTATATTGTATATCCCTCTTGAAGTGAGCCAAAGTGGAAGATTCTATTTGTATCAAGAAGGAGAAGATTGTAAGGGTTTAACTCTCACCCATTGAAGAGGATCAAGCTAGTGAAAAGATAGCTTATCAGTTGGCTTTTCATCTTTCTAGGCAGTTTGTTCAGTTGCCATATCTGATAGCTCTCAGGACTTATCGTGCACACACCTCAACTCTCAAGTCTCAGCTCACTGCTCAATTTTCATATATGATAACTCTCAGCTCGTCTCCAAGCTCATACCAGCTGCTGCTCGTGGCTCATTTAATCATTTAAGCTTCTGCACTCAGCTGGTATCTCACTCATGACAATGGTTGCACTCTGAGCTCATTTATTACATCTCAGCTGCTACTCTTAGCTTGTTTAGGTGGCATACATAGTATTTTTTGTTATTTCTTCATCATTTTGTATTATGCATGCATTTTTCTCCCTTATTCCTTTTAATGTAATTAGATTGCATCGAAAAGAAGCTCCAAAGGAGAGGTTGAAGAGAGGATGTAAGCCAAGTTGGTTGGGGTTGAACATTTATATATTGTGTTTGACTTTCGTCTCCTTACTCTCTTTATTCATTACATACATTCATCATCACTCACTACATTTTTTTGAAGCCTCATTTATTGTTCTACTTAGCAATTTCACAAGTTGTAATTTTTTTTGTAAAAGAAAGTTTGGAAAGCAGAAACCTAATTCACCCCCTTCTTAGTTTGCACTTGGGCCACCATTTTCTGTGTGCTACAACTTAACAACAGTGACAATAGGCTTTCGATGGGATATTTGTTTAATGTTATGCATAAAGTGGGAGGAATTGGCAAAAAGATTACAAAGAATGAAAAAAAGAGTAGATGTTTACTTGAGATTCATTGATGCTTCATGGGATAGTCAGCTTCATAAAATCTTCATGTTGCTAGTTATTGGTTGAACCCAAATAACCGATATAACTTGATTGAAATGGTAAAACATCGACAAACTATTTTAGGGCTCTTGGATGCCACTAAGAAGTATACTTATGGAAATCTCACTTCGAGTAGTAAGTTGACAAATGAGATGAAGTTGTTTAGAAATGCAAAATGAGAGGTTTTTTTTTTTTTGGAAGGGGGGGGGGGGGGGAGCATGGGGAGACTACTATAAGTTATCAAGATATGATGCTTCTTGGTGCTTAAAAATCCTTAGACTAATCCAAGTAATGTACTATTTTTTTTATTATTGAAAATTGATTGTGATGCAATAAATACAGATGAGTGGGGATTGTTTTTATGGAAGTAGTGCACCAAATTTATAAAAATTAGGCATTCATGTCTTAAGCCAAATATGTAGTTCTTTCGGTTATAAGTGAAATTGGAGTGTATTGGAACACATTTGCTCTACGAAAATCAACAAGTTGGAGTATCAAATGCTTAATGACTATTCTTACTCCGCAAATATATCCATTCCCACCCCATTAAATTTTACAATATAAAAGTAACAAGCTCACTTCATGCCAATAGGGTGGAGACGGATAATTATGGGGTAGGAATAGCTCCACCCTTAAAAAAATATTAGTCACGCGGGTCTTAATCCATATGCAGTTCTTTTGGTTGTGAGAAAAACTAGTGTATTTGAACACATTCATTCTAAGAAAAGAAATAGGGTGAAGCATCAAATTAAGGCTTTATGGCTTTGGGTGTGTTTGGCATACAACTCAAAAGTTCATTCTATAGATGCAAACACTTCTCAAAAGAGATAAGGTTGTTTGGTGTCCAAAAATTTTTGGAATGAACAAAAAGTGGATTTTCAAGATACTCATTCTAGAGAAGTCTCTTAGGGGAGCTTCTTAAAACCATCATATTTGCACTTCTTGGGAAGCGATTTTTAATTTAACATTGCTTTCCAAAATTAGCCTTAATTTTTGCAGTTAAAGATATGTTTTAACCCTGCTTCATAAGTAATTACATATATCAGATTATAAGATAAAAAGTAAAAAAAATATATCTTATTATTATACTAGTTGTAGATAGACATTGATTTAAAAGCACTTTTAAAACACACTTTTATGAAACAGTTAGGTATTTCAAAAAGTCTATCCGAAAAAATCCATTTTAAAAAATTCATCTTAAGAATGAACTTTTACTTTGAGGAGTTACGTCAAACGCAACCTTTATTTTTGTTTATTACAATTACAAATTGCAACAAAAGTACAAAATTTTGGTTAGTATTCAATTACAATTAGAATGATTATAATTTTATTTACTTATATAACTTTGACCTCGTAAATGATGATATGTGAAAATTATTTGAGCAATAGAAATTATGATTCTATTAACTTTGAAGATCTCACAACTAACGCCCCGTAGATGTTTTATGATGAGCCCTCAACTTTAAATGTTGATGAAGTAGAAAATTTTCGTCTAGAACTAGTGGCATCTAATACCCAAATAAAGCTCTACAATGGTAACTTATATCTTCATACCTATTCATTTCATATGATTTTTCAATTGGTCAATAAATAATACTTCTTTTTCTGGGCTTTTAATTAATAGATGGCATCTTTTATGTTTGTTAAAATATTTGTAAATTTTTGATTTGTTTATTATTGTAAAACTTTGAGCATTCTTATTATCCGGTATATATATAATTGGGTTGTAGATTTTTGATAATGATAATCGTATTTGTATTATCAAGTGAATTACACCCATGTAGTGGTTCGGTCATAGTTTTTGATTTAAAATAATTTTGTCATTGTGTTTTCTTTTGTTAACTCTTTATGTCATGTTTATGTGCTTCATTTTTTACACGTACCTTTGGTTACTTCAATTTAAGTTTGAAGAGTAAAAATCTCATGGAGATAATTGGAAACATGAATATGGAAATTTCTAATATTTCTCTACTTATATTTTTAAATTGTCTTGAAAATTTGTTTGATAAATTTTGAGATTTTTGTTTGATCTAAATATACATTAAACATACCAGTTTTATAATTATAATTATTTATTATTTTTTTATTTTATAATCGGTCCAACTAGTGACCTTTTAATACTTTCTCTTTATCAGATTAATGTCGAAGCTGGTTTAAAAACTATGCTCTCACCCGCACAAGGTTTCAAAGAACCCAAATTAGATCGGCAAACTAATGGCACAATATTCATTATTGATTTTTAATGAGACCATTTATCCAATGTTAAAAAATACGTCATATTATTTAATATAAATATATGGTAAACATAACATTCTAAGAAAAAAATAGGTAAATCCTATAAATACTCTATGAACTATGACCTTTATTTTTAGTTGTTCCCATAATTTTTAATTATTATAATTTGTAATTTATTTCTTTTTGTTAAGATTAATTTATAATTAAGACATAATGGTTAAATGAGATATATTTTATTAAAATTAATTATTAATTTATCTTATTTAACCTTTAGGATTGACGAAAGAGACCTATTGAAATAAATAATATAGTTCGTTCAAAAAAATAAATAATATAGTTTAAGGGATAAATTAGAATAATTAAAAATGTAAAATAAAAATTATAGTTTAATGGGTATTTATGATATTTAACAAAAAAATAATAAAGTTAATTGCACTGGAGGTCCCCAAAATATAAAATTTGTCTCATTTTGGTCCCCCAATGTTTCAATTGCATCCTTTTAATCTCTGAGTATTGAACATTTTTATATATGGTCCCTCAAGCAGACAGTGTTCAAATTGTTAACGATTTTTTATCATAAATTTGTCACGTGATACTTAAATATGAACAGAAAAATAATTTGAATAACTATTCACCAAATTTTAACTCAAATTTTGGTTAAATAACTATTTATATTACAGAATTTTGATCATAAGATATTCAAATTTTGGTCAAAAATTATCTATATTACATATTTTTTTGTCAAGAGTTACCCAAATTTTGTTTGAGAGTTATCAAAATTATTTTTTGTTTATATTTAGGTATTACGTGATAAATTTATGATAAAAAAACGTTAGCAATATGGACGTTATTTGCTTGCAAGACCATATATTAATATATTCAATACTTTAGAAATTAAAATGATGTAATTGAAACATTGAGGACTACAATGAGACAAATCTATACTTTAGGGACTGCTTGTGCAATTAACACAAAAAAAATAATAATAAACACGTAGGCAACACCTGTAGTGCAAGTTGTGACTTATCAGCAGACAGCTCTGGCGTAGAATAGGACAGCACATGATCACCCCACTCCCCACCCCCCCTCCTTCCAGCTCTCTCTGTCTCTCTCTATCTCCAAAGTTCAGAGTTCAATTCAAAGTCTCTCAGATGCCTCTGTGATATTTTTTTCTACCCTCTTGTTTATATAAAAGTACATATTTATATATGTTGTGGTCCTTTTGAGTAGTTCCATATAATTGTTTGCTTTTTGTATCCAAATAATTTATGTCAGAGTCTGGTAAAGAGCTGTCAGAAATTGATGGTGGTGGTGGTTGTGATTGTGGTGGCAGTGGCAGTGGCAGTGGCAGTGGCGATGGCGATGGCGGTGGCGATGATGAGGGCAACGGCGGTGATGGCGTCATTCAGAAAGACGATCAGAAGAAGGAACGTGAAAATGGGTTTGGAAATTTTACTCAAAGGGGCAAGAGGGTAGCTCTGTTTCGATTGAGAAAGGTTAAGAAACAAAGTCAGAGAAGGAATAAGAAGGGTAATTCTGCAATTTCCGGGTGTTTAGGAAAGTGGGTATGTGGTACTGGTCGTCGTCGTGGTGGCGGTGGTGCTGGTTGTGCTGGTGGGGGTGGAGGTGGGTGTTACTTGTGTTTGAAGCAACCCCAGACTTTGGATTCCCCTAGTGAGTCTGAGACAAGTGATCCTAACAATCCGGATTTTACATATGAGATGTGCAGAGAATTGATTGAGAAGAATGATTTTTCTTCTAAAGAATACAATCCCCAGATGGGTATAGAGACTGTGTCCTCTTCTTTTACGGATGACAAGTGGGAGAAAAATAGTAAAGAAAAAACGGATTAATTGATTCATTCGTCTGTTTTGGGATGCTTAATTGTTCTGCATTTCATTTTATAGAAGTTTGCAGAGACTTTTAAGGGTACCCAACTTGTTGGAATCATGACAAGGGTCCTCTCTGTGGCCTTATAATTTGATATCAGGCATAGTTGCTAGGATCATGATCATATGTGGTGAAATATCAATTTTTTGGGCCGCATCCTAATTAATGAAAACTTTGTGGTGGCATTCTAATGGTTATAAATTTTGTTGGGAAAATGATTTCAGTATGTGAAGAGAAATTCAGTATATGTGGAGTTGAAGTAGTTTCGAGAATCGAGAAGGTGGTAGTGCTGAAAACTTTCTGGATAAATTGGGCAGAGCTTATATTTTGGCAGATCATACATTGGGTTTCACTATTTTGATGATCCTCAGGAGTTGTAATTGCTCTGCAAGTTTAGTCAGCATTATGAATGTCAGAAATTAGAAATTTGCTTGTGCTTATTTTGAGGAGCTTATGGCCAAGGCAAAAGTTCCAACTTTTACTTTTGGTTGCAAATTCATGCAAGACACAATGGTATTGGTGGGAATCCAAGGACAAGAGTGAGAACTACCTTTGAGCCTATAGCTGTGGATAATTTTTGAGCCTATAGTTGATCTTTAAGGTGTTTGGATGGAGTTTTCTTTTTTCTATGTTATGCTAGGGATATAGTACATTGTTTGTTTCTAAACTTCTTAACTGGTTTACCTTCGTTCTGTTGTCCTGCTGGCCTCTATGCCTACACAGTACACAACGCGGTTTGTCATTTATGGAACATGTATGGCATGGTCTATTCAGATGGTGTGATTTGATAAAGAGATGACATACAGAAATCTTAGGTCTGTTTCTAGCTGTGGTAGCAGCAAAATCCGTGAATGAGTGGTTGTGACAACTTGAATTCAATTTGAACATAATGCTTGGTGCCCAGGGTTGGATAGAGTTATTGGGAAAACTCCACCATGATTCGGGAGACTTGGATTTTTTATAGTTCATTACAGCTGATGAAGCAGAGGATTTTGCGATATGTATTCGTGTGGAAGTCCGCAGCTATGACACTAATGTAAATTTTCTACTTCGTTGTCAATTTATTTAGGAATTCTACGCTGATAGCTTTCTATAATTATAAGCCATTAAAATGAGCAGTTGTGGTATGTTTTAGCTCCTCTATTTCAATATACCTTCTTTGAGGTCCTCCTTGATATACTAATTGCTAAGAAGTTCTCTGCATCCAGAATTTTTTGCACTCCTTTTTCTCTTTCGAAACACAATGTTTGTCTGCTTTATATAATATTGTCTTCAGTTGAGCATAGAAGTGTCCTTGTGTTTATTATGCTTGAGCAAAGCCCTAAAGTAGAAAAGTAGATGCACATTTTTTTTTTGTTGTAAAATGTTATTCGATTCAATGAGTACCAGTATGCCAGTGATCTCCATTTCTCTTCATATCATTGGTTAGGTTGTTGTCCTGTCAGCAGTTGGGAACTCGTCTGATGATAATCAAGTGCTTCAAAAGATGTATATTTTGTGCAATGTTTGCCGGAGATTAGTGCATGTTAGTGTTGTTCACCAATATTGCTACTTTGCCATGTAGAATAGAGAATTTGGACTTACTGTTTTCATTTTGCATACATGACATAAAAGAATTTTGGGTCTTAAGCCTCCTTTCTGCCATCTCTTCTACATAATGTTCAAGCTTAAATTTACTGTTTATACCTTGACAAAACTCAAGTGATTTCCGTCTGAATTAACAGAATCAGTCCATAAAAAGCATTGCTTGGTGTAAGTTGAACATAATCATCTATGGATTGCCGTAATGTCCTGGTCAATTACTCTGACTTCTTTCATAATTCCTGGCTGTTCTAATGTTCATAGTGGAGACAAAAAGGGAAGCCTCTTCAATTGGAGTTGTAATGAGATTGACAACAAAAGTGTGAAAGAGCTGCTGCAAAACTTAAGAAAATTAAACTTGATATTTTATGCAGGTTCGATGGCACCATCAAGATAGCAGCCACAACCCCCCACAGCATTCTGTCATCATAAACCAATGCCATCTTTGGAAGTCACCCAATACAAAAAGGCTACTTTCTGTGAAATCAGGCAAAGGTACTGTGACGAACAAGCATAGCTCAGTTGATTTGTACAATCACCATGAAATGTGTTAGTTCTGTGGTTTAAGTTCAAATTTATGCTAATGAGAGTTGCTTAGGATTGTTTTAAACAGAACTTCATGCTTAACTGTAAGGTTGAAAGAGGTTGCTAAAATAAGGCAAGATGTCAGTGGATTCTGAATTTGGTACTTGCATTCTTATGAGGAAGAGATCTGATGAACAGAGTCAGGGACCTATCCCAAGATATACAGAGAAGGTCCTGTCCTGAGTTATAATCTCTTGGGAGCCGGTCAAATAAAACTCTTAATATTCTGCCATTGAAGAGAGAAATACATGATGTAATGCAGATGTCAATTCATCCTGGAGAAGTCCAAGTAAACCTGGCAAAATTTGGATGGTGTCGAAACTATTATGGGCAATCCTCACTCAACCATGCCAATTCTTTTTTGTTTTTCCCTCCAGAGTGCCCGTGTGCAGTGAGAAACTTTAATGTAGTATGCTAGATCTGGTTTGCCAACAGTGTTATATTGAGATGCTCTAATCAAGTGGAAGCATAAGAATATGTCAAAGTGCAATAAAGAATACATTCTATCCCAACAGAATACAAGCAAAGGTACTAGCTCAGGCAAGTCCTAGATTTTATCAGATTTCCAGACTGAGGTTTATTGTTGCAAAGAACCGAGAGGGGAAGTCACTAAACAGAAAGAAAAATTAACTGATCTGATCTATTTAGAAAATAAAGAAAGATTCGGGCTTCCTCTAAGTCGGGAAGAGTTGAGTCAAATCTTAAACAGAAGAACCCCTTACGTTTATATTTAAATTTGTTAAAGCCACTGTTGATCATACATTGGGTTTCACAATTTTGAGGAGCTTCAGGAATTGTAATTGTTCTGCCTCTTCGTTGGCATTATTCATTTCAGATTTTGTGAATTTGGTTTGTCATTTATGGAATATGTAGGGAATGATCAACACTGATGGTCTGATTTGATGAAGAGATAATATACGGAGATTCTAGGTCCATTAGTACTTGTCTTAATTTACAACATGAGAGGTTGTAGCAGGTTAAAGATGAATGCAACATAATCATAATGCTTCTTGCACAACGGTTAAAGTTCTTTTTTAGGTGGATAAAATTTATCTTAAAAACTCCACCATGATTAAAGAGAATTTGATATTTATTAGAGTTGCTTACAGTCTGATGAAACTGACCATATGTTTGTTGTTTTGAGTTCAGAGCAAGTGGTAGTTTTTGACTATGACCATTATGCAATTTTCTACTCATCAATTTGTTCAGGAATGCTTCTGCAGATTGCTTTCTATAGTTCTAGACTCAGCCATTAGAATCAGCAGTAATGGTATGTATTAGTCTGTCTTTTACTCTTTATCTTCCTTGAGTTCCTTGTCGATATATTTGATTGATCGTTAAGAAGTTCCCTGCATCTAGAATTCACTGTGCTACTTTTTCTCTTGAAACAAGATATTTGTCTGCTTCATACAAAATTGTTTGAGAAACGCACAATACCCCTAAAATTAGAACACCATTACACTATATTTCAAGGTTGTAGAATATTTGTCAATTTCATGAGTGTCTCTATTAGTGGATAGATTATTGTCTTGTCAATAATTAGGAACAAGTTTCTAGATAATCATGTGCTTCAAAAAATTTATGTTTTTCACAATGTTTTCCTGAGATTATTGCATGCCAAATTGTTTGCCAATATTGCTATTCTGCTTTGTAGAATAAAGATGTTAGATTGGGTTTACATGCTTATGAATGCATAAAAGAAATTAGCGTCTTAAGCCTTCATACTTGGCCGTCTGAATTTTACAGAATAAGTCGATAAAAGCATTGGTTAGTGGTGCAATTTTTTGAACACAAGCGTCTGTTTATGGCAGTATTGTCCTGGCCATGTCTGAAAAATCCTTTTGTGGTTCCCGGGGGTTTTAGCAGCCCATGGTAGGGACAGAGGAAGAACACTTTAATCAGGCTTGTAACAAAACTGTGGAAGAATTGTTGCAAAACTTAATCAAACTTGTTATCCCATGCAGGTAGATGACACTGTCTGAGTGTCAAGGTAGCAGCCCCAACCACCCACAACATTCTGTCATCATATGCGTAGGACCATGAAATATGTGAGATTTCTGTGGTTGAACTTCAAATGCATGCTGCCGAGAGTTGGTTAGGATTCTTGTAACCTGAACTTTATGCTTAAATGTGAATTTGAATAGAGGCTACTAAAATAAGGGAAGAAAAATGAGGCAAGATGCCACCAAGTCCTATCACTTCTACTTCCCTGGGCTGAACCCCAACCAATAGATTCTAAATTTGGACAGCCATTCACACGAGGAAGAAATGTCGCGAACTTGGTCAAGGATCTATCCCAAGAGATACTAAGAAGGATAATTTGGGTAAATTACACTTGGACCACCTTGAAGTTTGTCATTAAATTACATGGACTCCCCTAGGTATAATAAATTACATTGATACCCTCTTGTAGTACCTAACGAAAACTACAAAATGACCATGTTACCCTCTGATAAAAATTAAATAAAATCAACTTGACCCAATTTAACGTCCTAAAATTCATACTAGAAGGCATTACTATCTATAACCATTCATAGAATGAGAGCAACTAATAAAATCCATAAATAATAGAAAGTTCATTCATCATCCATAATAACTAAAACATCACCCAAAATAAATATGTCAATCCATGACAATTATATTTAAAAACTAAATATTTCATTATTCTTAACATTGTCTCATAATTAACCTTCCAGTCTAGAACATAAAGGAAATAATTCTAAACGTCCACCTTGGAATCCACGTTTCTATCAATCTGAGCTTCCCAATTTAACTGTTCATCCAATCTGAACTCTTCCTCTAAATCGTAATTTGAAAAAGTTGTTATTTGTGGGAGGTGAGCACTAAACTTTGTAAGAAATTTCTTCCAAGCTTGAACAAAGTTAGAAAACATAAAATATAAAATAGGTCGATCTCATTTTATCAAAATATCATATATAACTTTTGAAATAAAACAGTGACAGTTTATCATATCTCAAGTTTACGTAGTAGCAATAAATAAAACGAATAAGTAAAAACTAACTTTCAAATAATAAACCATTACCAATATTATATTTCAGGTATATAGTAAAACTTCGCATGAATACACACATTGAGAATATCTTAGTCCACACACACACACACCCCAATCCTCGCAAGGATACACAATTTTAGGAAGGGCGTATACTGACGGATCTGCTGTGACGAATCCAACTCAAGAATAGTATACTAGCCCTCAGCCTCGATATCTGTGAGCGAATAATAGTTTAGTCATCTCAAGACACCAACCTCACTATGAGTAGTAGGAAACCTTCAAACCCACTCGAAGTAAAAAACAAATTTACCCACTTTATAATACCTGGTCAATGGTCATCCATGTTCATCAAAACATCAACACGAGAAATACAATACAAAACCAGTTCACCAAATCACAATTAACACAAGAACTATAATTTCACAGATATTTTTTCAACATTACTCAAGAAAATATGTAAGAGATCATCAAGAAATATAATTTTATTGTTCCAACAAAACACTAGAGTTTTTAAATCAAGAACAATGAATTATCAAGATTAAAATCTATATATTTCTTGAAAACTAGGGTTTTGGTAACAAGAATGAGAATTTTTATGGCTATCAAACGATAAATTTATTCAAGATATAATATGATTTGCAAGAAAATCAAGAAACAATAATTTCATAATATATACATACGATGTAGAATCAAAACATACATATATATTAATCATAGCCTCAATGAACAAGTTTAGGAAAAAATCCTACTTTGATTCTTGAGATCTTGATCGTAACGTGTTTCGTTGCGATTACTCTGCGTTAATCCTTCAAGATTTAGTTCGTTCTTCCTCCTTTTCTTCTCTTCAAACTTTTTTAGGTTTGTTGAGATTGAAAAATATGTAAAGACTCTTTAGATCACAACCCTAGATATTTATAGGCTGAAAAATAGAGAATTTTTGTGTGGGCGCGGGTAACAGTTTCCTTTGATTTTCAACTCGATTTTGACCTAGTTAGAGGTCGATTCACGAAATTGTTGTGAAATACCTTTTGTATTCCTTGAAGTCTAGGTTCTACTATAAAAATTTCAGGTCAATTGGACATTAGGGTAAAAAATTATAGCTAAAATAATAAGTTTATGTCAAATTTCTTTCTACTCAAATCCTATCCAAAATAGGTTTTAACTCTAGAATACTTCTAAACTTCTAATACAATTCATATAACATCTTCCAATATTTTTCGACCTTCAAGTTTCAATGGAAACTTTATTTTGATCTAAAAATAATTTTGAAATTGCTTAATCACCCTTCTCAAACTTAAACGTCTCTAAAACTCAATTTATCTCGAACGTAAATACACACAAAATTCAAGCTGTATTATCAATATTTTAACAATAATTCTAAGTTTTTACCATCATTTTATTCATCTTAGGAGAATTCTTAAGATAATATTATCCTTCTTTAATTTTAACATGGGGTCTTACAATCCATCCCCCTATCTAATTTGAATTGACAACAAGGTTTCAATGCATATTATTCTCTTAAGCATCAAATACAAGATCATAGTATAGTATCATAGTCTAAATTTTAATTTCATTCATTCCACTTATAACATCATTACAGTTACTTAAAGTCTCCAAGATTACTTTCCTTCACTAGAATTCATTTATAACATTTATTTTCAATAATTATATATGATTTCTTCAACTAATTTCTTATCACGCATAACTACTAGAGCATAATACTTAATTGTTTACTCCTCTCTCTTTTGAATTTCATCAATCCTTTCAATAAATATCATGTTTGCTTCTTATCTGTAGCTTATCCATAAGTATATCAAAATAACTCAAATACAACTCTGCTATTAGGATTACTCAACTTCCTATACTAACATCATGGTATAACACAACATTTAGTACTGACATTATTGTAAAATTCAGATAAATTTGAATTTTTCACAAAAGGGGCAAAACGATAATTTGTCGCTACGGTATGGTTTCAAAAACCTGAATTTTCCTAGAACTAAGATGATGAACCGGACCTTACCGTTGAATTCGTCTCGCGAAATCTAGCTATCTTGTCAATTTTCGTCGAATTCCGTGATAATCATTTTTTTTTTGCGTTTTACAAGGCAGTCGAGTCTCGGATGACCCAAAAACAAATTTTTAATAAAATTTTGAAAGTTGAAAATAATTTGAAACAAGTTAAAATAAAAATATTTTAAATTTTAACTGGAGCGAAATTTAATCATTTAGGGACAAAAATAGATCCGAAAAAATAGAACCGTGTGGCTCATTGTGGACCAAGTGCTTTAAGAGTATAAAAAGAGGAAAAAAATCAGATTCCTCCCCATTTTGTTCAGTCGTTACACGATAGAGAGAGAAGAAAAAGAAGAGAAATCTGACCTTCTCTCTACGATCTACGGAGATCGAGTGCTCAAATTCACTCGGGTCAAGAACAAAAGATGTTCTTCTCGCCAAGAGCTACAAAACCATATCAAAGAGGTCGGGTTTGGGCGAGATTCCAAGGACGAGATTTTGGGAAGGTGGAGATTCAAGCTTGTTTTGGGTTCTTGAAGCTTCCCAACATTATTTTACGTTTCAAGAGGTAGGGTTCCCTCTTACTTTGGTTTATTTTCTAACCTACGGTGGATATATGGAATCGGTAAGTTGATAGAGTTATATATCACTTGCCTCTTGTTGTGAAATTGATGAAATGAGAATGAAAATGGGTATAAAAATAGTTTAAAATAAATTCCTAGCTTGGAATTGATCTAGGGTAATTACTTGTGTAATTTCACGAAAATTGGTATTATGTGGGCATGCTATGTGTTTATATTATGCTTTGTGAATGAAGTGTGTTATTGACATAGATTATGTACTAACATGTTGAGATTTGTTGTTGAATATAATGTTAATATATGCGTTATGATTTGTTAGCATTATGATGAATTGTGAAAATTATATTTTTTTTGATATAATTGGCAATAGAATATTGAAAATTGTTCATTTGGCATTTATTGCATATTGGGTATGATATTGACATCACATTCATGAGCATTAGGCATGGGTGTGGGTAGGTGGGTGTGTGCATGGTTCAATCAAATATCATACTTGGTGGATAATGGGTGGGATCAGAAAAAGTTGGATTGAAGATCTGACTAAATCGCACGGTTGCATGAAAAACTCGTGTCGGGTATAGCAAGAAGGACTAGACTATCCCTCAGGTGCAAGACCCAGCTACTGGTTTATACACTTCCGACGGTGCAAGTCCAAAAAAGTATATCAGTGTGCGCAGCCGGCGGTGAGATACCACAAGTCTGCTACTCAACAAAGATACATGATTTTGTTTTATAAAATTTGTCATTTGATGTGTAACATCAATGACAGATTTATTACATATTGGCATAGTATTATGTTATGGGAGCCGTAGAAGGCTCAGGGTTAAAGGACATGAGTGAGTATCATCTCATTTCATGGCATGACATTGCTAAAATTCTAATATTAAATAATATATTCTTATTTAGGATCGTTGTTTGATAAAAATTGCATGAACATTTCATATGCACTTAGGTTGGGGGAGTAACCTCTGTAGGAAATACTCTACTGGGCGTGACTCACCCTATACGAGAAAATATTTCAGGTGCGGGATATACGCCGAAAGAAGACCCTTATTTGGGACCTCAAGGATGAAGAAAGTTGGGATATGGCTTTATTTTGGGTTTCTTGTAAATGCTTATCAAAACTTAGTTTTGACATGTAAATTAATGTAGTGGAATTGTGTATGGACCTTTTATTAACTGAAGATTGTCAATATACATGTGTTGGATGAAAATAATATGTCATGAAATGAATTGGAAATGAAAGACAGGTGAAACAGACAAATCTGGGCAAAACCTACCAGTAGGACCTACCGATAGGACTTTTCCAGTGGACAAAACTCATCCAATAGGTTTTCCAAAAATTTGAAACTTTAAGACTGTTTTGCCATGCTTTTGGACTTTGGGTTCTAAGGATATAAATGGACATAAAATAAGGATAAATTGTGGTATATCGGATCTTAGATGGGTCAAATGGTATAATATACATGGGTTACACGTGTGGGTGATGATCCCGGTTAAGGGATGGTATTGACGTGATGTCGGGTTATACCACAAGCACAAGTATTTATGCTAGTTGACGGGTGGTCAATGGTTGAAAAAAGACTCCCTGTTTTAGGGGCGTCACAGCTTGGTATCAGAGTTTAGGTATACGATTTACCTAAGGTTTCATGAGGGCATGGGTCTAGACCATTGCATTCATTGTGTATTACATGCTATGTGCTTTAACATGATACATGTTATGTGTTATATGTTATGTGAATAATATGCATGGTAAAATGTATATGAAAAAGAGACACTAGGGTTAGAAAGCATAACCTTGGGGGTCAGAAAACAAAGGAACATAATAGTTCAAGGTGTAAATATTTGTTAGTGGGTGGCATAAGCTCTATTAGGGAGACAAGGAGAGGAATCTCAAAGTTTCAAATTTGATCCCTACTTTGGGATACTAAATTGGTACTCTATTGCTATTTGACATGTGTGTAGATGACATATAGAGGACAGGGACGCCGAAGCGGTGGGCGGAACAATAATCAACCACCACTGACCTTTGACCAACAAGCCTTCATGGAGGCTATTGATACTACGGTTGCTACGATTGCACAGGTTAGTGAAAGTGCCGGACAAGGAGGCTCAAGTAACCTCCAAAGGTTCAAGGCACACAAGCCTCCGATTTTTAAGGGAAGGGTGGATTCGATGGTAGTCGACCATTGATTTTGGCAGGTTGAAATGATTTTAGAAGCAATGGAGATCACCTCTGATGCCATAAAGATAAGGTTAGTTGTGTTCCAGCTAGAGAGAGAAGCCCAACTTTGGTGGGATTGGGCGAATGGTGCGAAGAATTTTGTGTCGATGACATGGGGAGAGTTACGGGAGCTCTTCATGGGCAAGTATTTTCCCGCGGCTGTTCTACATGCTAAAGCTCGGGAATTCTTTGATTTGAAACAAGGAACCATGACGGTGATGAAATGCGTGGCTAAATTCACCGAGTTAGCCCGTTTTGCCGATGACTACATGGTCATGGATATGGTCAAAGTGAGGAGGTTTGAGGATGTGTTGAAATTATCTATCTGGGGAAAAATTGTGGGTCTCTACCTACAAGACTTGGACTCGATGGTTGAAACAACAATGACCATTGAAAGAGAGGTTGATGATGCAAGGAGCATCCGGGAGGCGGGTGCTAAGGACAAAAAGAAGGAGGGTCAATCCTCTTCTTCTAGTTCGGGAAAGAGAGAGAGGACTTCTACTCTATAAGGATAGCAAGGACAGGGCCGTAGCTATCAAAGCCAAGGCCAAGGTCAAGGTCAAGGTCGATCCTCCCGAGGCGAGAGACACTTCAGGACTTCCAGCAAAGCAGGTCAAAGGGCATGTTTCCATTGCCACTAGCCGAGTAACATGAAGTGGGATTATCCGCAGAGGCTGGGGGCCCAGAGTTATGGGACGTCTCAGTCCCAGTCGTCGGTGTGGCATGCACAGACTCATTTTGTTCCTCCCTACCCCACTATGAGCCAGGGAAACTAGTATCAATTCTAGGATGCTACCTAGGCCCCTACCATTTTACGAGCAGGGACTCTGCAATCAAGTCAAATGGGTCAGGGCATGGGTCAAGGCCGAGGACAGGGCATGCAGGCCGGGACTTCGGGGGACCTAGGGACGTGTTTACGCCGTCACACCTCAGACTAAACTAGTGGATTAGTCAGTCATTTATGGTACATTTCTACTCTCTCGCTTATGGGATAGGGTGTTATTTGATACTGATACATCACATTCATTCATATCTGCATCATGTGTGAGAGATTTGGGCTTAGAGGTTGATACCTTGGAAGAGCCGCTGTATGTGAATTCACCCCTAGGAGCTAGGGTGTGTGTTGATCAGATATGTCGAGGGTTGTGAGTTAGAGATCTCGGGGATTCTACTCACTGTGAACTTTAGGTCATAGACATGTCGGAGTTCGATGTTATCTTCGGGATGGACTGGTTGGTGACACATCGGGTTGTCATTGATTGCGATCGAAAGAGGATAACTGTCTACACACCGGATGGTGTTTGTTTCAAGTTTCAGGGGGGAATACATGAAGCTTTGCTCCAATCCGTGTATGACTCTTGATGGCATGGGCAATTGAAGGATTAGCTTGTGAGCCTTACGTTGGAGGACGAGGTGAGACAGGAGTTGGGTCTACCTTGGGTTGTCTATGAGTATGAGGACGTTTTTCTAGACGAACTACCGGAATTACCTCCACGTAGGGATGTGGACTTTGGCATCGAGTTGCATCCTAGTACATCATCTATTTCTATGACTCCACATAGAATGACACCGAAAAAGTTACAAGAACTCAAAGTTCAATTATAAGAATTGTTGGACGAGGGATTTATTAGACCGAACACTTCACCTTGGAATGCTCTGGTACTATTTGCCAAGAAGAAGGACAAAATCCTTCAGTTGTGTATAGATTATCTACAGTTGAATTGTGTTACTATCAAGAATAGGTACCCTTTGCCGAGGATTGTTGATCTATTTGATCAGCTGAGGGGAGCGTGAGTTTACTTCAAGATAGATCTTTGCACTGGCTACCATCAGTTGAGGATTAGAGAGGCAAATATCCCTAAGACGGCGTTCAGAACGCAGTACGGGTATTTCAAGTTCACCGTGATGTCTTTCGGATTGACGAATGCCCCGCGCGGCATTCATGGATCTTATGTATAGGGTGTTCCAACCCTATCTAGATCAGTTCGTCGTGGTGTTTGTTGACGACATCTTGATCTACTCCAAGTTTGAGGAGGAGCATGAGGGTCACTTGAGGATTGTTCTTCAGACTTTAAGAGATTATCAATTGAACGTCAAGTTCAGCAAGTGTGAATTTTGGCTTACGGAGGTGAAATTTTTGGGACAGGTGTCAGCTTCGGATGTATCTATGGACCCGAAGAAGGTTGAGGCGGTTCTGAATTGGGAGATACCGAAGTCAGTCTTTGAGATACGCAGTTTCTTGGGATTGGCGAGGTATTACAGGAGGTTCATCGAGGACTTCTCTCGACTAGCCACACCTATGACCAAGTTGACTCGAAAAGTAGTCAAGTTTCAGTGGGATGATTCGTTTGAGAAAGCATTCCAGGAGTTAAAGAGGAGGCTTACTTCAGCTCCTATTTTGATAGTCCCGGAGAGGGGACAAATGTATATAGTGTACTGTGATACCTCTAGAGATGGACTAGGTTATGTTTTGATGCAGTCTGGGAGACTGATGGCTTATGGTTCTCGACAATTAAAGAACCACGAGTAGAATTACCCTACACACAACATAGAATTGGGGGTCATTCTATTTGCCTTGAAGGTTTTGCGCCACTATTTATATGGTGAATAGTTTGAGGTGTTTTCAGACCACAAAAATCTGAAGTACATCTTTATACAACGGAACCTCAACATGAGGTAATACAGGTGGATGACGTATTTGGAGGACTACGACTTCACTTTGCATTACCATCCTAGTTAGGCAAACGTGGTGGCTGATGCACTCAGTCAGAAGTCATGGGAAGTCTTGACTAGTATGACTTTTTAGGAGTGACAAATGCTCGAGATTGTAGGACAGTTCGAGTTACACTACAGGGATCAGACTCAGGGTATTTTAGGGAGCTTGGTGGCTACGCCCTCCCTACTGAGCAGGGTGATCGAGTCCCAAGGACAGGACCCAGATTTATTATCCATCAGGGACCGAGTGCAAGCAGATACCGATGACGAGGGCTGGGCCATTCACTCAGATGACAGTCTTCGGTATAGGGGAAGAGTTGTGGTTCCTAGTTAGCAGATCTGAGGGAAGAGATCCTTAAGGAGTTCCATGCTCCCGATTTACGGTGCATCCATATGGCACGAAGATGTACCATGATCTTCGTCACCAATACTATTGGAATGGGATGGAGAGACACGTTGGAAAATTTTTTAGTCGATGTCTCACGTGTCAGCAAGTCAAGGCTGTGCACTAGAGACCAGCGGGGTTGCTCCAACTTTTGGAGGTGGCTGAGTGGAAGTGGGAGCATGTTATAATGAATTTTGTGACTCACTTGTCACGGACATCGTAGGGACATGACATGATGTGGGTGATAGTGGACTGACTTATAAAGTCGGCACATTTTTTGGCAGTGCGAATGACCTTAACACTGGAGAAATTCTACAGGTTGTATATACAGGAAATTGTCCGGTTGCATGACGTGGCTGTATCTATTATATCGGATTGGGATCCCAAGTTTACGGCTTATTTTTGAGAGAGTTTTCAACGAGCTATGGGGACACAATTGATGATGAGCATAGCTTTTCATCCCCTGACGGACGAACAGTTGGAGAGGACTATCCAGATATCAGAGGACATGCTAAGGGCATGTGTCCTAGATCTCAAGGGTAGCTAGGAAGAGCATTTACCCTTAGTGGAGTTCGCCTACAATAACAGTTATCAGACGAGTATTCAGATGACACCTTATGAGGCATTATATGGGAGGCCTTGTCGTTCTTCGGTATGCTAGATGGAGGTGGAAGAGAGACCCTCTACGGGTCCGTAATTGATTAGAGACACCTCGGAGTAGGTGGACTTGATATGGAAGCGTCTTCTCGTGGCTCAGAGCTTGCAGAAGAGCTACGCTGACAGATGACGACAACCTCTGGAGTTTGAGGCGGGAGATCACGTCTTTTTGAAGGTGATGCCTAAGAGGGGAATGGTCATATTTGGAAAATAGGGAAAGCTGCCGCCAAGGTTTATATGGCCCTTCGAGGTACTCGAGAGGGTGGGTATAGTGACTTCCAGATTGGCATTACCGTCAAATTTATTGAATGTTCACGCGGTATTTTATGTCTCTATGCTCTAGAAGTACACCCCAGATCTGATACATGTGGTGGATTGGAGAGAGTTGATTGTTGATATGGATGAGATCTTCGAGGAGGGATTGATATGTATCATGGATAGCCGAGAGCAAATTTTACAAGGTAAGACTATGAGGCTAGTGAAGGTGCTGTGGCAGTATTAAGGTGTGGAGGAGGTGACATGGGAGCGTGAGGACACCATGCGTACCAATTTTTTGTTTCTGTTCGAGGATGGAGATACATTTCTATAATTTTAAGTGTAATAGTAATGTTGCACATGCATGCGGTTAAGTGTGTACGTGTGTGTGAATTTCTGGGACGAAATTTTTTTAAAGGGGGGGAGAATGTAAAACTCTGGTAAATTTAAACTTTTCACAAAAGGGAAAAAACGGTAATTTGTCGTAACGGTATGGATTAAAAACTTGAATTTTTCTAGAATTTGGATGATAAAATGAACCTTATCGTTGGATTCGTCTCACGAAATCTAACTACCCTATCAATTTTCGTCGAATTTTGAGATAGTTGAATTTTTCATGTTTTACGAGGCAGTCAAGTCTCTGGTGACCCAAAATACAATTTTTAATAAAATTTTAAAATTTAAAAAATAATTTGAGACAAGTTAAAATAAAAATATTTTGAACTTGAATCGAAGCGAAATTTAATCGTTTCGGGACAAAAACAGATCCGAAAAGATTGGACCGTGTGGCGCGTTGTGAACCAAGTGCTTTAAGAGTATAAAAAGGAGAGAAATATCATATTCCTCCCTATTTTGTTCAGCCGTTATGCGATAGAGAGATAAGAAAAGGGAGAAAAATTCAATTTTCGTTCTACGATCTACAAAAATCAAGTGCTCAAATCTACTAGGGCAAAGAACAAAAGTTATTCTCCTCGCCAAGGGTTATATACCAAGGAGGTCGGGTTTGGGTGAGATTCCAAGGGCAAGGTTTTGGGAAGGTGGAGATTCAAGCTTGTTTTGAGTTCTCGAAGCTTCCCAACGTTGTTTTACGCTTCAAGAGGTAGGGTTCCCTCCTACTTTGGTTTATTTTCTAACCTAGGGTAGATATATGGAATGGATAGGTTGATAAAGTTATATATTACTTGTCTCTTGTTGTGAAATTGATAAAATAGGAATGAAAATGGGTATAGAAATAGTTTAAAATAAATTCCTAGTTTGGAATTGATATGGGGTAATTACTTGTGTAATTCCAAAAAAATTGGTATTATGTGGGCATGCTATGTGTTTATATTATACTTTTGTGAATGAAGTGTGTTATTGACATAGATAATGTGCTAACATCGTTGGAATTTGTTGTTGAATATAATAGTAATATATCTGTTATGATATATGTTAGCATTATGATGAATTGTGAAAATTATATGTTTTTGATATAATTGACAATAAAATATTGAAAATTGCTCATTTTACATTCATTGCATATTGGACATGATGTTGGCATCACATTCATGGACATTAGGCATGAGTGTGGGTGGGTGTGTGCATGGTTTAATCAAGCACCATACTTGGTGGATGATGGGTGGACTCGGAAAAAGTTGGATTGAAGATTCGACTAAGTCGCACGGTTGCATGAAAAACTTGTGTTGGGTATAGCAAGAAGGACTAGATTTTCTCTTGGGTACAAGACTCGGCTACTGGTTTATATATTTCTGACAGTGCAAGTCCAAAAAAGTGTATCGGTGTGCGAAGCTGACAGTGAGACACCAAAAGTCTGTTACCCAACAAGGACACATGATTTTGTTTTATAAAAATTGTCATTTGATATGTAACATCAATGATGGATTTATTACACATTGACATAACATTGTGTTGTGGGAGTTGGAGAGGGCTCGGGGTTAAAAGGCATGAGTGAGTCTCATTTAATTTCATAGCATGACATTGCTAAAATTTCAATATTGAATAGTATATTCTTGTTTGGGATCGTCGCTTGATAAATGTTGCATGAATATTTCATATGCACTTAGGTTGGAGGAGTAGCCTTTGTAAGAAATACTCTACTAGGCGTGACACGGGAAAATATTTCAGGTACGAGATATACGCCGGAGGATGGCCCACATGGGACCTCAAGGATGACGAGAGCCAGGATGTGGCTTTATTTTGGGTTTCTTGTAAATGATTATCAAAACTTAATGTTGTGATAATTTAATGTGGCATGTAATTTAATGTTGTGGAATTGTGTATGAACCTTGTATTAACTGAAGATTGTCAATATACATGTGTTGGATGGGAATAATATGTCTTGAAATGATTTGGAAATGAAAAACATATGAAACAGATAAATCTGGGCAAACCTACCAGTAGAACACTGTCCAGTGGGCAAAACCTACCGATAGGATCTCTTACAGGCAGAATTTTGTTTATCAGGCAAAACCTACCGGTAGGACTTTTCCAATGGACAAAACCTACCGGTAGGTTCTTCAAAATTTGAAACTATAAGACTGCTTTGTCATGCTTTTGGACTTTGGGTTCTTTGGTTCGAAGGATATAAATGGACATAAAATAAGATAAATTGTGGTATATTAGATCTTAGCTAGGTCAAATGGTATAATGTACACGGGGTTACACGTGTGCGTGATGATCTCGATTGAGAGATGTTATTGACGTGATGTTGGGTTGTGCGACAATCACGGGTATTTCTGTTAGTTGACGGGTGATCAACGATTGAAAAAGGACCCCCGGTCTTAGGGGCGTCACAATTATGGTAAGATTTATCTCGATTCTTGAAATAGATACAACATTCTTAATGACTTTGTGTCTCACTTACCAAAAGGAATTCACAATCTTTGAAATCTACAATAATTTCAATTCACAACTACACACTTCCACATAAGCCAATATTCTAGGATCAACTCTTATGTTACACATCAATTTGTAATTTCTTATAATACTCATTACCTTTACATTTGTAGTCATTACTCAAATAGCTCATTGTGTACTCTGGTATAAATTATAATCCACCAATTCACTAATCAAAATTAGTCACAAGATAAGAATTCCCCATGGGTTTGAAAGTTTTGAGAATATATGTCTGATTCCACCAAAGTGTGCAATTGAAAGCTAGCCACACTTGTCTTTCAATTATAGCTTCTGAAATGTGTACACTAACTATCCATTTAATCTATTCAAGGGAAATTTTAGTAATTAACCACCTATATTACTTAGGTTAATGATCAAGTTATATCTCTATGATATTTGCTCTAGATCCCCAATTTTGAACTCAAATCAACAAGTCATACAATTCCCTTCATAACTCATTTGTATCAAGATCCATACTTTTAGATCAATCTTAATATCTCTACATGTTCACCAACTTGATTAAGACCATTTTTTTTTATATCTTCAAAGTATTTATTCTCAATTTCTAACCTTGAGCTAAAATTAATAACCATGTAATCAATTCTTAGTGGCTTTCATTAACATTACAACTCTTTTCACGATATCAATATTTTCGAATCCCTATGATACAATTTAGTACAATATATATCTAGTAATATAACAAAATATGAAGATAGATTATCAAGTATTTCAAATTATCTCTCATTAATTACTATCAAATTTCTTGTGATATAATCAAAACTAAAACAAGACTCTCAATGATTTGCTTAATGTTCTTCAATTTAATTACATTAGTTATCATAGCTTTTAATAGCTATTCATAATCCTCAGGATAATAACGATCTACTAATTAGTAGGATAACCATAATCATTTATCCCAAAAAATATATAAAGTTTCTATATTCATGTCAAAGTCAATCTTTATAAGTATTATCATTGATTCCTCAAATTACATCTTTTCAATAATCATCACTAATTGTAAAGTTTGAATCTTCAATCCTCATGCCAACAATCCTCAAGTATAACTAATCAAATCTATCTTAATAATGTACTAATGGAGATAGGAAAAACAACTATATATCCCTTAATACAACTCCAATAACATTAAAAGATCTCACGGAACAATAGCAGTTCATATCAAACTTTGAATATCATCCTTATTTCAATAAATGTCTGCTATGTTTGACCTTGAGCTTTTAAACTTTGATAATCTTTAATCCTACAATATCTAGGGTCAAAGGTAACTACTACAACTTTGTCAGGCTTCCTAGATTTCCATTTTAAACGTCTATAAGTTCGTTTCCATGACTCGACCTCAAATTTTCAATCAAAATTTGTAAATACAAGTCAAGTATTAACTTCACACTCAACCAAGAGATTCTTAATTGTTAATACTTTAGAGATTCTAAGTATAGCGAACTAAACCCACCATGAAATAAGATTACCCAAGTATATCGTCCTCAATGAGTATCATACTTATGACCCTTCTAAATCATTAATACTTCCAAAATAAATTTAATCAATATTCTGTAATATTTTCAAATCAATATTGGTAACCTCAAATACGTGGTTAGAAAACAACCTCCTATCCATTTAAGACCTATAACCACAATTCCAATCATTATTCCAAAAAATAGAATCCCATTCGAGATTACTTCACCATATCCCTTCAATTTCTATAACTTTTGAATAACACACATAACTTTCCCTAACCTTATTATTCAAAGCTTAGTCCATCTTAAAAAAAATCTATGTTGGCCTTACCTCCCCACAACCAAATTGGGTTATCACATCTCCTTAATTTCCAAAAATATAAGCAACACTAATAGTAGAATAGAATACTTAGAGTCAACAAGATACCTAATCATAATCACATTTTATATTATTATCCATCAAAACACTTCAATCAACATAGTAGTGTCTCTATATCAAAGTCTAAATAGTGTGGAAGCTTACTTAAGGATAAGTTCTTTAGAATCTAAAAAGAAAAACACGACACTTTGCTATCTAAGGAATATCACAGTATAGATTTTTGATCAACTTTGAAGAATAAAATAATTTAACTCAGGTATTTCTAGCCTATGTGATATATATGGTTAGAAAGATATACGGTGCAAAATTTAGAATTTTCAACAAAGATTTATGGTCCAATTAGTGAAAGGTAGTCTGCTTGACTGATGGTTTTGCTAAAGTTGTCCAATTCGAGTTTGGATGCTTTTTGCCACAAATCATATCTCATATCCATCTCCAATATAGATAATATCAATTGCATAAAGATCCATGTCTAGCACCATTTACTAACCAAAATCCAAATTACCATTCATCTCCTAAAATAGTCCATAACAACATGCTATAAAACTAGCATATTCATCTCAAAATTTTCGTCAACTTCTCTAAGCTAGCTAATCTATGAATTCAAACAAATAATTAATTTCTAACCTAACTAAATAATAAATCACACTTATCTTACAAACATATAACTTCAAACAAAATTCAAGTTTAGAGTTTCTTCAACCTATCATAATACTCCAGTGATAATTAACAATCTACAGCTCTCATGTAAGACCTAATTTCTTGGCCATGATATGAAACTTGTTATACCCTAAAATTCACGTTGGAAGACATTACTATCTATAACCATTTATAGAATGAGAGCAACTAATAAAATCCATATAAAAAATTAAAAATGCCCTATTTTTTTGGGATTGGGTTTGGGTTGGCTCGCCCAAGTTACACCCCTAGCTTTCAGCTTTCAAAATTAAGTAAAGAATCTCCTATTTAATATTGTAGCCTATTTTTAAGAGAGATTAAATTCTGATTATCAAACGAGTTTAATTAATAAGTACTGAATATATTTATTTTAAATAGTGAATTTGAGTTAACACACACACCCTTAGTGAAATAATGATGTTAATTAGCTTGACAAAGGATGTTAACTAGCTTGATAATTGGCTTTTAATTAGCTTTATTAATGGGTGACTCAATTTAATTAGTTGGTTAAATTACTTAAATTAACTTAACAAAAATGAACGATGGGAATTATGGTGGTTAATTGCTTATTAATGAGCCGAACTAAAGTAGTTGTTGGACTTGTGAGGGGTTTTAGGAAAATTTGAGAATGATGGTAATCATGGTGGTTAATTGCATAATTAATGGGCTGAATTAAATTAGATGTTGGACTTGTGATGGATTTAACGAAAATTTGAAAATTATTGGGTTTTTTTGGTAATTTATTATTTTAGTGGTGGATTGTATGGGTAATTTGGGAATTGTTGTTTTTTTTTTTTGATAAAAAACGTGTTGATGTCATTATAGGTTGTTGGATTTTCAAAACGGATTTTAACGGCAAAGAATTTTTGTGTTATACGAGACAAAACCTCAAGGGAGCATGGTGTTATTTTCCATACCCGAGGGGAATTGTGTGATTTAGTGAAAAAACTCAGGTGATCCGGATATAATTTACCATTTTTTTAAAGTACTTTCATTGTTTTTTTGGGTAAATTATATTTACTTCCCTAAGATTTAGTCAAATAATAACTAGGTCTCTTCTTGTTTGAAAAATATCACTGATCTCCCTTGTCAGCGATGACGGTTCTATATTTCTAACAACAACACAAAATAACTATAATGGCCTCAACCCAATAAATTATTTACTTATTGACCTTTAGTTAATTTTACAACATTCAATCGTAAATTGTCACATTGATATAATAGAATTGAAGGCTGCCCAAAAAAAAAAAATATAATAGAATTTAAGGAAAAAATTGCTTAATTAATGTAATAGAATTTATACCAAATGAAAACAAAATCTTATTTATTCTATAAATTTTGTTACAAAACTCAAACCAAATCTAATAAATTTATTTATTCAATAATATTTATTTCCAAAATCAAATCTAATTAATTTTATCCATAATTAGTACCAAATTTGATTAACTTTGTTGATTAAATCAAATTTATTGCAAACTCAAACTAAATCTAAATCAATTCAATTAATTATATTAATTATCTCAAAATTCAAATCAATTCTTATTATTTATTTAATTTTGTGCTAAAACTCAAATATAGTTTGGAAAATAACCTAATATTTAATCACAAAAAAATGCACAAACCACCCCCACTCAACCCCACCTCCACTGTTCGGAAATAAGATTTGGCTGCCAATACTGTGGATATGGTTGGTTTGAATGCATGAATATGTTAAATCTATCCATTATAAGTAGGTCGGACAATTGTGTCGAGTAGAACAGTTTCGTGTCGGGTGGAATCGGTTTGTGTCAAAAAATCTTCTATCCATACCCTATTCGTTTATATAAACGAGTCCAACTATCACACCTATACATGAATCGTTTATTGGATGGGTTACCCGATACAATCCGTGTGTCACCTGCTAAAAAAGAGAATATGTTAGAATATTTTGAGTACACACGAAAAATCATCAACTTACTACACATTACACATATTTGACTTGTTTGTTATAACAATAAATTATGACTGAGGAAAAAAATAAAAACAAAAAATAAATATTAAATGACTATTAAATTTGAATGAGTTTAAGAGATTGGGGGTGTGAGATGAGACTAAGGCTGAGAAATCTAATTTGTTTAAAAAAAAATTATAGTATCACTGTTAACTGGTTAAACGAGTTGAATCGAGTTTATAGGTTAAACACAAAATCGATTCATTTATTTTACGGGTTTGCTGAGTTAATCCGTTAACTACCCGAACCCATTAAGACTACACTCAAACCCGTTAAATCTGTGTCAGATTCGTGTCGGTTTCACGACTTGTGCCTAAAATTGTCAAGCCTAATTATAAGGGTAATATTAGTATTTTAAATAAATGAGTTGCTTACATCATCAAATTTTTCACGTCCCCTTAACTGCAAACTGATGGTTGGGGGAATCTGTTATTGACAACCAAAGCGGAAGAGATTGCAGTGTTATTTTCAATATGTGAGGAGGTTTTCTTATTATTTCACCAAATATTAGTGGAGGAGAATATTGTAATTTACCTTTTTTTTTTTCCCTTAATATCATTTCTTAAGCAGCATTTGTTTTGTATTTTTGCTTTCTAACTTTTTCTTTGAGGGGCAGATTTTCTTCCTATAATCTTAACTACATGTGTAATGATGTAATGCAGGTATGTATGCATGCTAGCGATGTCTTAGAAATTCTGATGCTGAACAATACTACTCTTAGAGAAACTTCAATTTTTTGTGCTGGTTCGTGTAGGAGTATTATATTCAGATGTTCTGATCAGGTGTAAGTAGTGGGAGCATAAGAATAAGTCATAGTGCGATAAAGAATACACGCCGTTCCAACAGAATACGGGGAAAGATACAAGCTCTGGTCACGTAGTCTAAGACCAAGGATTGCTATTTAGGAATTACGAATATGGATATGGATGTTGAAATAGCGTGTTCTTTATCGCTATATCAACATAATTTTCAGACATAGGTAATTTTTGAACGTTAGTTTAACTGACGTTTTTAAAGATAAAAACGTCGGGCTAACTAATATTTTATATGCAATTTTTCGTTCTATAGTTATAACCGTTTAAAAATGTCAGTTCCACTGATGTTTCTATCGATTTCTTTAAAACGGATGCTACTGTAGGGGATATGATGAGCACAAAGCAACAAAAACAGATTCGTTTTGGAAATGAAAATCAATTAGGAAAAACTTTTAAATTCGATTAATCCACAATAATTCTGTGTCCAATTATAAAAAATGATGGTTCAAGAATGCATTTCGGTTAGTGTTATTCGCAAAATTTCAATTTGCTTTTAGCATGAAGATGTGGGTGTGCACATGCAAAGTGCATTTGATTCATTGACACCAAATTCTCACCCTCGGCGTTAACGCAGTTTTTAATAATGTACTAGTATTTGTTTTATTAGTTGGTGCATACATGTGTTGCATGCTAATTATTTTTATTTTTTCTAAAAAAAAAAATTAGACAAATTTTCTTTATATGGAGATGGTTATATAATACATGATGGTTATTGAATTTTATGAGGCTCACTTGACCACTTGTTCCTTTGTTATTGGAAGATTATACAGTGTGGCACTACAGACGTAGGTAACTGTACACTCAAGATTTTTTTCATATTTAAGGTTGTATATGAACTGAATTGCATAAGGTTCAAAATCAAAAATAAAAAAAATTAATTACATTGTATTTAAAAATTGTAATTTTTAACTTAAGTAAGAGATTAATGGTTGGACAACCAATGCTTTTTTGAACTAATAGGAAGTTATTACAATAAGTTATTATTGTCTTTTTATCTATTTATCTTTTAAGGATAGTATTATCAATTAAATTTTGTTGACAAACATGAACATTTGAAAGTATTATATAGATTATTATATGCATTCAAATATCTTTTTTTTAGGGAATTTGAATATGCACTACTTACCTACAAACATATACAAATATATGATGTAATTTGGTGATTATTTAAGAAAATTGAGGAGAAATTCATGTGCTAAATGTTAAAATTGGCTCTAATCAACTTATTCGGATCAGAATGGATATCCATTTTAACGGATTCATATATGTATTGTGAAAAATAAAATTTGTTGGACAATTGAATTGAATTCTAATCACATTTTTCAAATTGAATTTGAATCAAATTTATATTGTTTGAAAATAAGATAATCAAAGTCAAACAATGAATTTATTAGTTGAATTAATACAACTTATAACAAAAATAAAAAATTTCTCAAAAAAGGATAAAGTAGACATTATATATTTTTTGAAGGATATATAAGAAAATCAAAAGTTTTTCTCTTAAGCCAATTTAAAAAGGATAAAATAGACATTATAGAATTATTGAAGGATAAATAAGGAAATCAAAAAATTTTCACTTAAGCCACTTTTATTAGTAATATAGATTATCTAAAATACAAATGTAAAATAAGTATTATGCCCATGTGACATGAAACATACAATATTAAAATACAGTACATGAAAGTCGACATTTTCTAATAAGGACTATGTTCCAATAACATAATGGTTTGTCACGGATGCTAAGACTAGTGGGGAGAAATTTATAAAAATCATCATCACTTGAATCAATAAAGTCACAAATGTTAGGGTTGGAAGCTAAGAATGGATTCTCCATAATTTTATTAATAGTATTGTCAGGATCTAAATTCACATTTAAGTCATGCTATGATATCGTCATGGTTTTATCAATTCCATGGACGAAATATATCAATTGAATGTGCTTTTGGCACTAGTAAGTGAAGGGGCAAAAAATTGTGCCATGTGTAAGGAGCAGTTAATGCACTCACGTGAGAATGACGAGACATATCATGTGTGGCATCAGTGAAATAGAAGTCAAATCAAACAGTGAAGACTAGGTTCATGATGTTGAGCCGAGTTCATCAAGAGCTTAGTAAAAGAAGCAACTGGTCGATTTTGATAAGTCTAAGATCCATTTAGAACAACCTCAAACTATGGTAATGCCTAAAATTTAGATATAACAAATAAGCGTAATCATTGGCTTGGGAAGAGCTGGTCAACAGAGGGGGCTTTTAGAGAGATTTCAACAATCCCTAACAAATATCCCAGATTGATAGGAGGTGTATCACCTTGCATTATCAATTAGGGGAACCCTAGCGACGAGAAAGACACTATATAAAGTTGAGTATACACAGTAACAGGTGCGCACAACTTCGGTCCAAGGTAGTTTGTTTTTTTTTGCAGGAAGGAGAAGGCAGGATACATGAATCATACTCATCAACTAGTGTGAGAGGTGAATCCATTTTCATTGCTTATAATTTGGCACCGTTTATGGGAAAAATCACTCTGAACGAAAAAGCAATGTCAAGATTAAATAGCACCATTGGATCACCAGCGAGCCTTAGAGCTCAGCAAGATTCTGATCCCGATTACCGCGTATGGTTCCCCTTTGATAGTGATATCTGGGTGGACATGTACAAAATCTAAGACAAACAGTACGAAGACGACAAGTTGTCATTGGTGAGCTTCAAACCCGCTGATCACAAAAACTAGCACCATCCTACACGGGATGAATACTTCCGTGCGAAGGGCGATAACCTAGCTATTGCAAAGTTAGTCAGTCCCTACAGAACCACTTAGACGCACACAATGCAATGTTCAAAAATCCTACACCAAAGAGAGGGGTTTAAGGTATGAAAATGAGGAACTTAGAGATAAACTGAGGAAAGCAAGGCAAAGAAATGATGAATATGAAGAGATTCGACGCGACCACAATCATCAACAACAAAGACCAAAAAAGCATAGGTAGAGGAGTAGAGAGGCCTCCTCGGAAACTGACTATAAGAGAAAATACCATCGAAATGATAATCAAGAGGACACTAGGAAGCATTTTATCACTGAGGAGCTAAACAATCAGTTGAAGAGGCCCAAGCAAAAATCATCAAGGGACCTAACATGAAGAACCACGGGTGAGTACGTGGGAGGAAAAAAGGCTTTGACTTTTACCAGATGGATTGAGCAAGGAAGAATCCCAAGCAAGTTCATAGTCCCAATGACGACAAAACAAATCCGATTTCGCACATCTGTCATTGTAAGAATCAAGAATGAAATGGTTTGACAGCCCGACCAAAAACTCAGTGGATGGATGGGGTCAACTTGCCGAACAATTTATGGCTAGGTTCATCACCAGCCCAAGGACGTCGGGGCACTACTAATGTTGAAAAAGAAGAATGATGAAACATTATGGGAGTATGCTCATCGCTACTAGAAAACAATGAATGAAGTAAAAGCATGAAACCTAGAGATTGCGATATCATCCTTCAAAATAGGGTTGTCAAAGGATTACCCATTGTACCAATCACTTACAAGGAGGCTGGCACTGGACATGGAATAGCTAATGGCCAGAGTCAAAAAGTATGCTAAATTCGACGATGATTTTGGAAGGGATGTTGGCTAAAAATTGCCCAGAAAAAAGCAGTTCGACAAGGAAAAATTGGTAGAACAAGGACGAGATGGAAAGAAGAGGAAGGAGAAGCAGGGCTTTCCTTCCAAATCCCCATTTGTTGGAGTTAACACAGTGTTTAAGGAACCTATTTATAGAATTCTATCTTAGATTAAGGGAAAGCTCTACTTCAAATGGCCAAACAAGTTGGGAAGGGATCCATCGAAAGAAATCCAAATTTCATATGTTTGTATCACCAGGATGTGGGATATATAACCGAGAATTGTCGATTTTTAAGGCAACACCTTAAAGAATTGGTCCAAGCGGGGTATCTTTCGTAGTTTGTGTACAACAAAGGAGGCAAGAATGTCGAAGGAGGTACAACCAGCATCCTGGGCGACCGACCAGCAAAAATCGACATCATTGATGTGATTCATGCGGTGACAAATCCACACATGGAATCCAACAAATTGCAAGGGCATACATCTAGAAGGCCGCTCAGGTCAGGGAGGTCTATCAGTTGAGGCTTTCAAAAGTAAGAAATTGAAAATGGATGAATTGACGGGAATGATCAGTTTCTCTGAACAAGATTTGATCGGAGTTCACCAGCTCCATAACGACACACTTGTGATCATCCTATGAATTATGAACTTTGATGTAAGGTGGGTGCTGATTGATCATGGGATTTCCTTTGAGATCATGTATATGGATATTTTTCATAAGCTAGGCCTCAAAAAAGAGGATCTCAAACCAGCTAACACCTCTCTGGTGGGGTTTAGTGGGAAAAAATTTCTTCCGAAAGGAAAGATCAAACTTCCTGTCTGTATTGCACTGGTTGGAACTATGACAGAGTTTCTAGTAATGGATGCAGAATCAACATACAACTCTATCATGGGCACACCTGGTTATATGAGATGAAGGCACAACCTGTGAACATATCACCAAGTGCTCAGATTCCCTCAGTAGAGGGGATAATCAACATTGGAGGGGATCAAGTGAGTTCACAAAATTGTCTTTTAGCATTAGTAAAAGGCAACGGGTGCAGTGAGGTAAAGGATGAAGATCCAGTTAAGAAAACGAGGAAATAACAATCAAAGTTCAAAAGGTCAGCCATTGAAGAGGCAATTACCATGCCGACCGATCAAACTGTTGAGAACCTGACTAGAGTACCACTAGATGGGAACGATGAAAGGCATTTCCTCCTAGGCTCTTCATTGGGAGTCAAGGAACGCGAAAGACTTGTCTCGCTCCTCAAAGAGTATGCCAACGTGTTCACATGGACCATCTACAAGATGCTGAGTGTCCCCCTAGAGATCATCTGCCATCACTTGAATATTGACCCAAACTTTAAACTAGTAAAGAAAAAGAGGAGAAGGTTGGTAGCACAGAACAAGGAGACAGTGATGGAAGAAGTAACAAGGTTGCTAGAATCACAAACCATCAAGGAAGTTCAATACTTGACTTGGTTGTCCAATACAGATGAAGGATAACTTCCCTTTGCCAAAAATTGACCAATTAGTCGATGTAACCACTAGGCATGAACATATGAGTTTTCTTGATGCATCTAGGGGATACCACCATATTTTGATCACCGAGCAAGATCAAGAGAAGACCTCATTTATAACTCTCGAAGGAACTTACTGCTATAAAGTAATGCTTTTTGGGCTGAAAAATGCAAGTGCAACCTACCAGAGGCTGGTGACAAAAATGTTTTCACGTATGTTGGGTGACACCATGGAGGTTTACATTGACGATATGGTGGTAAAAATTCAAAAGGCTAATAACCACCTCTCGGATTTAAGGAGACCTTTTAATGTCCTCTACAGGTATCAAATGAAGCTGAATACTTTAAAATGTGCATTTGGTGTTGGTTCCAAATTTTTTTTGGGTTAAGGCACTGACACAATTGCAGCCACCGAAAACTGTTAAGGAAGTTCAAAGATTAACAGGAATGGTAGTCGCACTTAGCAGGATTATATCCCGAGCGTCCTGTAAATGCAGCCCATTCTTCCAGTCCATCAAAGGAAAGAAGGGCGCAATTTGGGATCAAGAATGCGAAGAAGCCTTCAACAAGTTGAAAACCTACTTAGCTGCTCCATCACTCCTAATCACACTATTCCCAGAGGAGCGTCTGTTATTGTACCTAGCCATGTTAGAACACTTGGTTAGTGAGGCCCTAATGGTAAATTCTCAATAGGGCTTGAGCCCGATCTATTATGTCAGAAAGATGCTCCTTGACATAGATACGAGGTATTTGCCATTGGAAAAGTTGGCACTAGCCCTTATGAGCTCAGCTCGGAAGTTATGTCATTACTTCAAGGCACACTCGATTACGATACTCACTTACCAGACACTTAAAGCTCTTTTTTGCAAAGCCAATCTATTCATGTGAATATCCAAATGGGTAGTTGAGCTCGGCGAATATGGCATCCTGTTCGAACCTAGAACAATGATCAAGGGCCAGATGGTGACTGAGTTCATCGCTGAATTCTCTCCAAAGTACAATTCCATTGAAAAGCCATCCCTAGATCCAAAAGCATATGCAGATGCCGGGATTGGAACCATAGGATGTTGGAGCCTATTCGTTGATGGATCGTCGAGCTAGAAATGAGTAGGAATAAGAATCATACTTGAGAGCCTAAAGGGGGATGTACTAGAGAAAGCCATAATGCTTAGTTTTTCAGCATTGAACAATGAGGCAGAATATGAGGCCTTACTGGCAGGAGTAAGGCTCACAACTAATATGAGTGTTATAAAGCTTTAGATATTTTCTATTTCACAATTGGTGGTGAATTAGATACTTGGGGATTGCATGACAAAAGATGAGAGGATGGTCGCTTACTACGATTTATCTAAGAAAGAACTTAACCATATCCTAGAGTACTCTATTTAGCAATTAGGCCGAGCAAAAAATGTGCACATTGACACGCTAGCATCCCTAGCGTCAGCCATAGACGAAAGAGTAAGAAGGACTTTCATAGTCGAGCACATGGGAGAATTGAGTATTACGTCACCATTATTGGATGAAGTACTCTCCAGTGAGGTAAAACCGAGCTGGAAGGATGCAATCATTGTTCATCTAAAAAATAGAGACTTGCCTGAAGATAAGAGGGAGGAACATAAGTTATGACTAAAGGTAGCTTGGTTCTGGCTCTCCCCTAAAAAAGGGCTTTACTGGTGTTCATTCTGTGGACCATACCTGAAATGCGTTCATCCAAGAATGGTCTAGGATTTCTTATCTGAGATCCATGAGGGAAGCTATGGTGCACATATCAAGGGAAGATCATTGGCCTATCGAGCATTTTCCTAGGGATTTTAGTGGTCTTACTTGCAAAAAAATGCTCAGCAGTTTGTTAGGCGTTGTGAGAAATGCTAGATCTTTTCTCCGATATCAATGAAGACCTCCCAGGATTTGATTCCATTAACCATTCCATGATCGTTTGCACAGTGGGGACTGGACACAGTAGGGTCAATGCCCGAGGTCCCAAAAATAAGCGATTCCTGCTTGTTGTAACTGATTATTTCACAAAATGGGTAGAAGTTGAGCCTTTGGAAAACATATGGGATGCGGACACAAGAAAGTTTGTGTGGAAGGACATTATCACAAGGTTTGGTATACCAAAAACCCTCATATTCAATAATGGAATCCAATTCGAAAGCAGTTCCTTCAAAGCCTTTTGTCAATAGTGTGAGATTCAGAACCACTACACTACTCTAGCTTACCCACAAAGTAACAGGTAGGCTAAAATCTCAAAAAAAATAGTCCTAAACGGGATTAAGAAAAGGTTGGAGAATACAAAAGGCAAACGGCTGGAAGAGTTGCCCAGTATTCTGTGGACGTGTCAAACCACACCGCAACACGTAATGGGGGAAACCCCATTTGCACTCGCTTATGGCAAAGAGGCTGGGATACCACTGGAAATTGGATTGTCAACACTCTAAACTGACCTAGTAATTAATAGGATAATGACACTGCAATTGGTCGGGAATTAGACCTACTTAAAAAGAAGAGGGAGGCAACTACAGTTCGAATAACATCCTAGCAACAACAGATGTCTCAAGTCTACAACAAGAAGGTCCACCCTCATGCTTTTATTCTCGGGGACCTAGCTCTTAGACGTGTAATGAGATCAGCCAAAAAGCCAATGCATGGAAAGTTATGTGCTAATTGGGTGGGGCACTACAACGTAACCTAAGTAGGAGGAAATGGATCCTATAAACTTGAGACTATGGACTAGAGGAGGGTACCCTGACCTTGGAATACAGCTAATCTATGAAAGTTCTATTTTTGAAGTGCCTTCATGAATACGAACTCTGAAGTACATGTAACGCCCCAAAATTCACCTTGGACGACATTACTATTTCAAACCATTCACATCATGAAAGCAACTAATAAAGTCTATAAATAAGGCAAATTTCATTCATCGTACATAATATCTACAACATTATCCAAAAGAATATGTCAAACCATGTCCCAAAAAGAATATGTCAAACTATGACAATTACATCTCAAAATCAAACTTAATCTTGCATCGAAATAAACAAAATAACATTTATCTATTGTATCAAAAAATATCTCCTAGTCTAGGACATGGAGAGATCAACTCTAGACATTCCCCTTGGGATCCACGCTTTTATCCAATTTCGCTTCCCAAGCTACCTGCTCATCAACTCCGAGCTCTTCATCTAGACCGACATCTGAGAATAAATAGTATTTGTAGGGGGTGAGTACTAAGCTCTGTAGCTGTAAACCCCCACACTCTTATCTCTATATAGGAAGTAATCATTTCTTTTTGAAATGCTAATATACGTAATGGAGTCTGCATGAACTAAGTAGATTGTAAGAGTAGAGATAACAATGTTAATAATGTAGAATCAGGTAAATATTTAGTTCAAACTGAATTTTGACTTGTAAATATATGAAACCATTTGCAATAGAACTTATACCAACTATGTTTGATGTAAAAATGTATGTTGTATAAGTTTGAGTTGGTTTTGGAAGGATTTGAAATGGGTTTAAAATGAAAAATAGAGGAAATAGGCAAATCTGGACAGGACTAACCAGTAGGACCTACCGGTAGTACGCTGTCCAGTGGATTCGAACTACTAGTAGTCAACAGGTAGTAAATTTTCAGTAGATCTGAACTACCGGTAGTCAACAGATAGTAAGTGGCCAGTGGACCCGAACTACCAGTAGCTCGATACGAACTATCGGTATACCGTTAAAAAATTTGGGATTTTTATGTTTTAAAACCCTATTTTCACTCCATTTGCTCCCATTCTTTCACCTCACTCTCACCCAAAACCTCTTAGAACCCTAATAGAAAGACTTAGAGAGGAAGAGCGAAAGGGAAAACAAGAGTTTTAAGGGTGATTTAGGATCAAATCTTCTTGTCCTTCACACCAAAACCAAGGAGAAAGATAGGGGTTTTCTTCCACTCTTGTTCATTAAGATTAGGACTTATATATATGTATTCTTTGACTCTAAATCTTATATTCATGTTATGAAATCAACATTGCGTGGTCTTCTTGCAATTATTATTATGTTTTAAACAAAGTTAGAGTTGAATACCCATGAAATCTCTTTTTCTCGATTTAAAATCCCTAGTTTTTGAGAAATATAGGTTTCTCCCTCTACATTCACTTAAATTTAGTTTTGAAAACTTTAGTGTTTTGTGTTGAGTATCAAAATGATATTGATGATGATCTCTTGCATTTTCTTCAATTGTTCTATTGAAATACTACATGTGAAATTGGAGATTTATGGAATTGTTTGTTATTTGAGAAAATTGTTGGTATTGTATCTCTTGTGTGGTTATTGGATAAACATGGGCTACTATTGACCGGGTATCGTGGAGTGTGTAGACGCCTTCTTATTCAGTGTGGGTTTAAACTTTTCCTATCACTCGTAGTGAGGTTAGTGCTTTGCGAGGACTAAACCATTATCGCTCATGGGGTATCGTGGAAAAAGGGTTAGTATACTACTCCTAGGTTGGATACGTCACTGCCATGGTGTTGGCATACGCCCTTCCTAAAGGTTGGATATCCTTGTGAGGATTTGTGTGGGTTGTACGTGAACCAGGATATTTTGGATGGTATTCATGCGAGATCTTACTTCAGACTAGAGATACGAATACAGTGGTGGGTTATTGTTTATTGTACCAGAAATAGTTTATACAAGAATTTTGGGAAGTATGAGATTCCGCAAGAACTTGGGAGAAACGGTTTATGGTGGAATGGATTATTAGTCGTATATGAGTTTCTCTTATGCATTAAATTACTTTTTTTTTGGGGGGGGGGGGGAAGGGGACTTGAACTCTTGACCTCAAGAAGGCAAAGCCTTCACAAGGCAAGGAGTACCATTAGACCAAAGGCCCATTGGTTATGCATTAAATTACTACTATTGCTTAAACTTGAGATATGTTTAATATGCCCTGTTTTATTTCAAAATTCATATATACTATTTGTGAAAGGTGACCGACCATTTTTATATGTTTTTCTAAAACTTGTTTGAGTTTGGAAGGATTTTCCTACTGAGCTTAGTGCTCACCCCCTACATCCGAACACTTTTCAGATTATATACTAGAGGAGGAGTTGGGAGTTGATGAACCAGCACACTAGGAGACTCCCATAGATGGGCATGTTGATCCTTAGGTGGACGCTTAGAACAACATTACCTTATATTCTAGACTAGAAAATTTATTTTGAAAATATTGTGAAGTCTAAACTCTTTTGTTATTTCGCTGCAAGTTAAATTTGATTCTTTTGGATGTAATTGCTATGGTTGGACATATTCTTTTGGGATATTTTAAATATTAGATATGATGAATGAATTTTTAATTATTGATGGATTATATTAGTTGCTCTCATGATGTGAATGATTTTAAATTGTAATGCCGTCCAAGGTGGTTTTTGGGGCGTTACAGTAACAACATCCTCCAATCTTGAACAAGGTTTAGAAAATATATAAAAAATTCGGTCTCACTTTCCAAAATATCATATATCACTTGAAATAAAACAGTGACAATTTATTCGATCTCAAGTTAATACAATAGCAATAAGTTAAATGAAAGTAATAAACATGTGAAGAGATCAATTAATCATTCAATAGCATCATTCCATATTCTCATATATGTTGGTTGCTTCCCATGAATCTACATGACGATTTTACCTCATTCACCCATTATAACCACACAAACTACTTTAGGAAGAGCATATACTGTCTCCCACGGCCTTGACGAATCCTTCCAAGGAAAGATATATCATCCCTCAGCCTCAAACTTATGTAAACAATAGTGGTTGCATTCACAAACAACAATCCACTACAAGTGTTAGACAACCATCTCACCCCCACTGGGATAGACTAACCTCTAACATTCTACTGCAGTTCTCGAATGCAATTCAAGTCCATCACAACAAACCATACAAGATGCAAGAGATGTAATACCAACCAATTTCTCAAATCACTAGTAAATCAAAAACCCCCAATTCCATAAGAATTTCTCAAGTCACAAGTAATTTCAAAAATCCCTAATTTCATATGTATTTTGCCAATATAACTTCTCAAGAAAATAAGCAAGAGATCATCAAAAGACATACTTTTATTGTTCAAAATAAATCACTTAAGTTTTTGAATCAAGAGCACAAGAATATCAAGAAGAAGATTTCATATTTCTCAAAATCTAGGTTTTGACATCAAGAACGAGGGTTTTATGGCCATCAACCATAACTTCACTCAAAACATGGTATAGTTGCAATAATATCAAGAATCAAGGATTTTATAACATATATATATGATTAAGAGTCAAAATATATGTATATGTAAGACCTAGCATCAATGAACAAGAGTGGAAGAAAACTCCTACCTTTTTTTTCCTTAGTGTTCTTGAAAAACTTGAGATTTTGATCCACTTCAAGATGAAAATTCCTCTTGATCTTGTGTTTTCTACCCTTATTTCTTGTTTCTCAAGGCTTTCTAGGGTTGTAAATGGTGTATAGAGGCTAAAGGAGGCACCCTTATGTATTTATAGGGGAAGGAAATAGCTCAGCCGACATAAATCTGATGTTCTGATTCGTCGCTCACGTTCGAACGTTAGTTACTCCCAATACTTTTGTTTTTCCATTAGAGACAAATTACTAGAATGCATTGTCGTTCGAACGGACTTTCACGTTTGAACGTAGGTCGTTCGAACATACTTTCACGTTTAAACGTACTTCCTATTTCTGTTGAAACTTCCAATGAAGTTTTGGCCTATTTAAAGGTCGATTTGAAATTTTTTTGCAATATACTTTTGTAGCCCTGGAAGTCTACTAGCTACTGTAAAAATTTCAGCTCAAATGGAAATTAGGGTAAAAAGGTATGGTCCAAATACTAGGTAATGTCCAAGATTATTTCTACCCAAATTTATCTAAACTGTGTTTGAACTTCAGACTACTTCCTAACTTCCAATTCATACCCTATTACCTCACCTAACATTTTTTTTCTACATTTACAATCCACGTAGTTTATGCATACATTATCACATATATTAGTATTTCAAAAATAATTACGTTGCTATCCAAAGATAAGAATGTGGGGGTTTACACTACCTTTGGGAAATAGGGGTGCCCCTTGTAAGGCCTTACCTTTAGGGAAAAAGAGTAACTTTGTTAATAATATTTTGGGAAATAGGGGAGCCCACTATAAGACCTTACCTTTAGGGAAAAAAGAGTGCCTTCTTTAAGTATATTTCTTCTTATGCTTTAAAAGAATTTTTAATAAAAATTCATTATGAATTTATCAAATTTTGAGTTTGTTGAACCCATCCTATTGCTAAGGCAGGAAAGCAAAAATTCTAATAGAGGTAGAAGCCTAAATCAAGCGTAGCTGCCTAATCAAATCCAGGCCCAAGGTTAGGTATGATGATGTAAATCAAACGGGTAGTGATCTGAATTGGATTGGATCAACGGGTTGATGCGTGCACGAAAATAAACTCTTTGAAGAAAGGCCCAAGAGGACCAAGTCTTCTTAGAGAGATTTCCAAGTATTGTAGGGTCCCTAGCTAAATACTAAGGATCAAAATCTTTGAAGAAGAGTCGAGTAAATGGCCATAACTTCTTAGAACAATTTTTTTTTTTTCAAGTATGGTAAGGTCCCCAACTAAGTTTTAAGGACCGAAATCTTTGAAGAAGGGATGAGTAAATGGCCATAACTTCTTAGAACACAATTTTTATTTTTAAGTATTGTAAGGTCCCTAGCTGAGTGCTAAAGACCGAACTCTTTAAAAACGGGTCGAGTAAATGACCATAACTTTTTTAAATAATTTTTTTCTAAGTATTGTAAGGTCCCTAGCTAAGTGCTAAGGATCGAACTCTTTCAAGAAGGGCTGAGTAAGGGCCATAACTTCTTAGAACAATTTTTTTTTTCTAAGTATTGAAAGGTCTCTAGCTGAGTGCTATTGACCAAACTCTTTGAAGAAGTGCTGAGTAAATGACCATAACTTCTTAGAAGAAATTTTTTTTTCTAAGGATTGAAAGGTCCCTATCTAAGTGTTAAGGACCGAACTCTTTGAAGAAGGGTCGAGCAAAGGGCCATAACTTCATAAAACATGAAAATCTTTCCGAGTGTTGAAAGGTCCCTAGCTAAGTGCTTTTGGCTAAACCACTACAAGCAAAACAAAGAAGGAAGAATGCAAATAAGCTTGTTAAAAAGGATCTTCCATAAATACATCAAAAGGGAAGAGGGTTACACTTATAAAAAAAAATTGGTGAAGCAACTATTTGTCAGGAAAGAGGCGATTTGGAGTAGCTCACAGCTGAATAACAAAAAATAGCTCAGAAGATAGAGGCACATCCACAACTGTCAAGGCAACAAATCAACCCTTAGAGAAATATACCTTCTCCAGAGAAGGAATTTGTAGAGCCAAATCATTCTCCGCTTTCTCCATACCCTGATAAAAGGCGGCATCCTCCAAATCTTTAGATTCAGCTTTGAAAGACTCAAATTCCTCCAAAAGTGTAGAGTGCTCTAGCTGAATTTGGGTAAGCTTGATGTTGATTGCAAACTCTAACGCCATTAAATCTGCCACCTTAGCAACAAGCCTATTTTTTTCTTTAGTCAAATCTAATGTTTGAGCATGTACAATCAACGTATCTTTGCAAAGGTTGTTGTATTCTACATTAGTGTTTTCCTTCTTAGTCAAAGATGCCATATGACTATAGCAAGCTTGCCTCATCGCCTTGTCCTTTTTTATAATCCTCGCCCTGACTTCATGAACCTTCCCTTCAAATCACAAAGAAAGAAGTGAATGAAAAATATATGAAAAACAAACCATCTTCCGAAGGGGAAAAAAGGGAGATGTAAGAGAATACCAGAACCATCGGCTGGATAGCTTGCTGAGTAATTTTATTGTCGGACATCGCCTCGTTTGCAATCAAATCATGAAGAAGAATCACTCTTTTGGCAATACTGACTGCCACATTGAAGTTTTTAGCAACAAAGTCACAAATAGGGGCAAAAAAGGGGAATGACAGACTCTGGGGGAAGAAGAGTGTCAGGCTCTAACACTTTGTGTTTCTTAGGGGCATGATCATGAGACAGGACCAAGATAGCTTCCTTTTGATCGGCTGGAGAAGGAGTTGGCTCTAAAGTAGTAGAAGAGAGTTTGGATTGGATGATAGAAGTCTCGGGGTTGAATTCTATCGAAGCCCTAGCCGTATCATCTGCAGACACCTTATAATGCATAACCTACTTTGCCTTGGCAAGTTCTTCTCGAGTAGGTCCTTTGGGATTGGAAGAGGTTTAAACTTGAGCAGTAGGTATTTCAATCGTACTTAAGGAAAACAAAAAAAATGAGGAAGTTCCTCACTGACCTATTCCATTCAGAAGGGCCAACCGAAGCCTTCTTGCGAGATTGAGGAGTTTGATCCCAAACAGCTTGGATGGCTTGTCGATTGTCAGCAAGAGTGCCATTGGGAGGAGAATGAACAACAGTAAAAGACATGTAGGTTGGTGTGCAATTGAGCAAGGTGTGAGCATCTCGGTAGAAGAAAGATTCGCTGAAGCCCCATAACTTATTCATGTTGTCCATTTTCATGGATTTCTCAGGGATCCTTCACTTCACAGTTTCACCTACAAGGGACATACCCAGTCATGATAGGAAAGACAAGTTTAAAGAGAAATGTTTTTTAAAAAAAAAGAGGCATATCGTCAGTCACCTGGTGCACCTTCTTTATAAGGGCATCGATAGGAAGGAATTTCACCAATAGCATATTCCAAGTTACCAGAAACAAAGACGACGTCATTTTCATAACCTTTGTTGCAGTCTGGGAGGTGGATCACCAAATAGCGGTTCTTCTTCCTCACTGCAAAATAGTAATTGTCTCCAGTAGGTTTGATAATATAATAGATGAGCATCTCCTAGAGACCTAGACTCAAATCCAAAATCTTGTTAAGGGCAGCAACGCCCATTACAATCATAAATAAGTTAGGATAGCATTGAATAGGACACAACTTCAATGCTGAAAGCACCCATAAA
Source organism: Ilex paraguariensis (assembly GCA_963454935.2). Classification (NCBI taxonomy): domain Eukaryota; kingdom Viridiplantae; phylum Streptophyta; class Magnoliopsida; order Aquifoliales; family Aquifoliaceae; genus Ilex; species Ilex paraguariensis. The sequence goes on from CAUOFW020000370.1 coordinate 82,234, forward strand.
AGGAGAGGATGAAGAGGGAAACGAACACCACTTTCGGTGATGGCTCAAGTATGGATGGGGATGCTCTCTCTGGTACCAATTAGAGGTTCATCTATACCAGCAACACGAATTTGGACATCATCGGGAATATAGTACTTGAATTTGAAAGTAGGTATGTTTGAAGGGGTGAGAGAAGCCATTTTAGAGAGGTCAAATCCAAAGCAACAAAGAGAGAGTCACAAGAAGAAAAATGAGTGAAGAAGAAAGGAAGGTTTGCACCCCTTATAAAGCATGGACCTAATGAAATGACTAAAGCCCAAAGAAAAAATATTTAATGCAAGACATGCTGTCAGAACACAGTGCATGTCTTAAGGATGCATGCAATGATTAACTTAGGAGCATGAAACGGTTGCTAGACGAAAAAACGCCTAGCACGCGTTTCTTAGGGGCAAGTGAAAGGGCATAAAAATTGTGCCATGTGTAAGGAGCAGTTAATGCACTCACGTAAGAATGATGAGACATATCACATGGGGGAACAATGAAATAGAAGCAAAATCAAACAGTGAACACTCAATTCATGATGCCGACCCAAGTCATAAAGAGCTCGGTTTTGATAAGACCAAGCTCCATTCAGAACAACATCAAACTACGAGAATGCCTACAACAGGGGGATTTAGGTATAATTAATAAGCGTAATTATCGGCTCGGGAAGAGTTAGTCAATAGAGGAGCGTTTGGAGAGATTTCAGCAATCCCTAACAAATATCCCAGATTGATAGGAGAGGTTCCACCTTGTATCATCAATTAGGGAAAACCTAATGAGGAGAAACACACTATATAAAGGGTCAAGTCTGCACAGTAAAAGGTACACACAACCTTCTTTGCATACACATTTCTTTCATACATTTATTCACTTAAGCATCAGAGTGCCTTTGACCAAGGCACTTCGGTCCTAGGTAGTTTGTTCGTTGTGTAGGAAGGAGAAGGCAGGATACATGAATCATACTCGTCAACTCGTGTGAGAGGTGAATCCATTTTCATTGCTTACACCATGCTAATGATAGTAGACTTCAAGCTTATAGCGTTTTATCATTGAATTTCCTCCACCTTGGTCCATGTAGTTGGTAATAGAACTCTGAAGGTCGATTATTGGTTGCAGGCCCTATAATTACATGGCCAACATGTATTCAAGGGTATGAATGTTGATAGGCTCATCGAGGAAGTCACGCCTTCATTTATATCACGTTGCACCATTATAATCTGTGTAGCATCCATAAGATAGTAGATTGTTTAAAGACAAACTTTCACACTATTGTGAACTTTGACGTTAGTGTCTTCCATTGAGATTTGGGACTTGTTTGACAAATGGAAATTTGGTTGTAGGAGGACGAGTTATCGTTAGTTCGACTAGAAGACCTATCTGATGATCTTCAGTTTGACTAGAAGACCTATCTGATGACCTTCAGTTCGACTAGAAGACCTATATGATGACCTTCTAGGCATTTTATTATAAGGTTTACATTGTGAAGTCTTAATACACACACACACATTGTTTCCAACAGTTTCTCATTGAAAAGACTCATTAGAAATAAAAAATTTATCCAGAAACCTCCGAAAAAGTAATAACTTTATGCAAAATTGATAAATTGAGATATTCAATATATCACTGACAAACACTACGATAATTCAACACTGATAGGAAAATATGTATGATTTACGTCACACTGATAAATTGACATATAGCACTGACAAACTAAGTTAACTAAGCACATAAAACTGACCATATTGAGATGACTAAACACTGACATGACTCATCTCTAATGACTCATTACTGTGATTGTTGCCCCAAGGGGCGTGTGATAGAATGAGATGTATCGAGTAACGCCTATCAGGTAGCCGAGATGAATCGAGTATGAAACCAATGGCAAATCAAAAGATTGGAGTATTGAGTTTCATGCGATTGGTCAAATGTATTTGTGTTTGTGAAATAATATTATTTTAACTCGTGCTTTCGCAGTTGATTATTGGTGGTTGTTCGATTATCGTTTGACCGTGAATTCTGTATCTTATGTTGTAAGTTAGTTACTGGGCTTCCCAAGCTCACCCCCATTTACCCCTCTTAGATGCAGGTTGAAAATTTATGAAAATTCGAAAGATGATCGGGTCGATGGAGGAATTAGAGACTTCGAACTATTAATTCATTGGTGAAATTTTCACAATTTTGAGAGTAGTTTGGACCATTGTAATGATTTCTAAAGACTGAATGTTTCTATCTTTTATTGATTGAGGATTTTAGTGCTCTGTATGGATTGATATTGATGGTAATTGAGTTCTCGCACCAAATCCAAAGAGCTCGGGTTCGAGGCGTGACAACAATGGTGAACGAGTGAGAATATCTTTGAAGGCAAAGGGATATTTTGAGTAAAGATCTACGGATTTGCAATATATGTAGGTCTGGCCAACTCGCCATTGGCATGCCCATTGATACATCTTAGCAACTACAAAGAGCATTATTACGTTTTCATGTAGAAAACAATTGCATGGTCCTACGTTTGAATAGGCACACCTGGCAATTGCATGGCCGAACATTTGAATAGGTACAACCTACAATGTATTGCATGTGAGCATGCTGAGGAAGGGTCATTGGTGGTGGTGATTGTTGGTGATTATTGCCATTAGCGGTGGTGGGTTTTCGGATTAGGGCTCATAGAGAATAGGGGAGAATCAGAGAAGAAGAAAATGGATAGCTAGGTACGTTAAAGATGCCAAAGACGTCAGTAGTAAAGACGCGTTTGAAAATTTTAACAAACAAATGTCTCTTGCTTTTAAAAAATTTAACATAAAAACGTCATTACTACTGACATTTTTAGTGCAGAAGACGTTTTTGGACAAACATTTTTAAAAACTGTCTCGGTTTGGGTAATAGTTTTAAAACTATCCCATGGAAATATTTTTGCCAAATCAGCCAGGTTTGGTAAAAATCATTGAATATAATATATTGCTATGATACATACACAACGACATAGAAAAAGCTAGAAAAATAAGGTACGAGGATTGTCAACATACATCTATAACATATTATAGTAATAGTATCATCTAATGATTCAATTGCTATAAGTGTTAGTAAAAACTTTAATAACAATTTGAAATATAATTGATTTCGTTCAAAAAAATCTGTATTCCCAATGTGGCATACCCACACCCGCAAAGTAATTTGGCTAACTAAAGAAATCAAAACAGACACTTCACTAGTTGAGTTACTTATAATTTGTTGTTGCCAAAGATTGGATATAATCAACCAATTGGGTTGTTCAATGAAAGTAGGGAGGATTTTTTTAGATTTTTTAGATTCTAGACATATCTAAAACGAAGAAATATTGATACAGATTCTTCAATCTAAATGCATCGTCTGACACCATACCGTCCTAGATTTTGGAAGATTCCAAGGCGGAGGTTAATTGCTTCAAAGGTTGTTGACCTCAGACAATTTAAGGAGCCAAGACCCGGAGGGGAAGTCAATACACAATAAAGAATAATGAAATGGACCATGTTTACTATAGAGTGGACGTCTAGTGAGTTCATTTGAGTTCTCTGTTGTACTCAAAGCCACCATTTATGGGGCTTGAATCAGAGCATTATAGCTTAGTTAGAGTGGAGTTGGTTAAATCTGGACTTTCTTTTCGGTAAAACAGTATAATCTTAAACAAAATTCTCCCTTATATATATCGTATGGAAATGTTGTTGTTTTTAAATTTTTGGGTTAGCTTCAGTTATGCAAACATGTGCATTTTAGTAGCAGGAGGTTGCGCCTGATTCTTTGTTCTTGTTGATTGATTATTTACAGGAACAAAAGTGGAATTGATTGAAAGATGGGTGGTTTAACATAAATTGATAATGCAAGATGAAATCACAGTGGAGAAAATTGGTGCCCGTGTCTGCTGTTATGAGGGATTGTCTACTCTTTGTTTTACATGGTAGTTTTTGGTCATCCATAGCAAAAATAGTTTTTCAGAAAGACAATTAGGACTGTTTTGCGGCTTTAATAGAGGCTATCAGATCTATCCTTCATCAATTATAGCTGTTGGTTTAGTACGTGTAATCAGATTTCTCATTACATTATTTGTAATTAGATTTCTTATGTAGTCAGAACATAAGATGACAAGGGAATGTTATCTAAGCTCAATGAAGTAGAAAGAGATCGATATACTCCAAGTGGATGACTTGGACAAGAGGGATGAGTTAAACACCCAACCTTCTCCGCTTTAAGACTTGGAACCTGTTCAGATAGATGATGATCCTAAGCATGCTGTTTTCATTGGGTCCAGACTGGTAAGCGATATCAAGAAAAAACTCATTGCCCTTCTCCAGCACGACTTTGCATGGAAGCATGAAGACATGTGGTTGACTATGAATAGGTACACCCAAGTACAGGTGGTCAAGTGTAGTAATAACTTGGTAAGTCCAAGGATCGAATAAATAGTAGGAAGGTAAAATGGAAGAACAATTTAAAGGTTCTTTGAATTGGGGAATTATTGTAAATTGAAGGAAATTTCTTATGGGAAAAGGCTACTCTCTTGTTTCAGGATCGGGAATGTTCATGCACACCAAATATTATATCTATCCACACCAAATATTATATCTAAGAGTTCATATATACATCATAAATAGAAAAGAAAAAAATGTATTTGTTGTTCAGATGCCCCCTGCTCAGTCTGATCCTCAATATGCTTGGGCACCCCCTTGGCCTGAGCTCCAGCCTCCTTGTCAACTTCCTTATTAGCATCTTTCTTACCTCGCCTTCCTCATCAGATAAGGTCGAAGGCTCAAAGGTGTTGAAGTCCAGATCGGGGTAATTCTCCTTTTTGGCTCGATCCATAGTAGATCGAAGTTAGATTGCTAGGTCCTTATATTTCTTAGTGATCTCCCGAGTTGCTCCTTTAAAAGGGCCACTTCCTACTCGACCTTGATTTTCCTAGTCTTGGCCTTGTTCAGAGCTTGGTGGTTGTCTGTAAGCTGTTTTTTTAAGGAAAACGTTGTTGCTTTGGTGGTCCTCATCTGAATAGTCAAATTCTTGATGTACTCGTTAGCTAACCTAACATTGTGAAAGTGCTCACATAAGTGAAAGTCTGCACACAAACAAAAGAGTTAAATAATCACTTACAAAAACAAATGAACTTCTAAAGAGGATACAACAATATCACAGCAAGGCAATGGAAGGCACCCTTAGCCACTTACCCAACACTGTACTTAGCCACTTCATTCAGGTTTGGTTGGACAAGTATGAAGAACATTAGAAGAGCAACAAGTGTGACGCGCTGGATTCCCGGGGCCCATTACTCAACCTGTTGATCAACCATCAACACGTGAAATAACCCATGATACTAGATAACCTGATAACATATTGAGATACCCCATTCCCTGGGGTCCTTAACAAAAATCTGGGTAGAGTCTCCCTTGTATGGGAAGCTCTACCCAACACACATACCTGTGCATTATATAACTATATGACTACATTGGGTCCCACATCGATATCCAGTCCATATAGTATTGAATGCCAACATCTATGACATATTCATTCACAAGAGAATAATGTCCATAAGAGTCCCATTACATGCCTTTAAAAAAAATACAAAATTTTTACTTTAAATATATAAGGCCAAAATGTAATTATTTACCAGGGACTGCAAAATCCATATCAAGAGCCACAACCTAACTTTGTCCTCAAAAGCAGCCCAAGTTAGGGCTGTCAGCGGACACCTTTCCAACACCTAAAATATATCCTTATAAAGGGTAAGCTATGCTCAATAGAGTATCTCTTATGAAGCTTACTTTTTAACTCACATGCATATGATGTCACATGCAAACATTATGTCAAACATCCACTCGAATTGATATATCTCATAACTGAATGCTACAATTTCATGTCATGCTATGAGATGAGAACTCACGCGTGCAATGTCCCCACTGGCTCCCATAACATATGCAATATCATGTATATGAATCCGGGCATTCCAAGCCCTCGCCATTGATTTTAAACATCTAGTAACTATTTTATAAAAATATGTGTCTTTCTAGGGTACGTATTTTATGGAATTACACCAACGGTTACCCAACCGACACAAAATTTTAAGACTTCCACCTACAGTTCCGCGTACATCTACACACTTTATGGACTTAGTACAAATGACAGTATGTATCCAAAATTGTTGGGTTTTGCACTTGAGGGTGAATCTAACCTTTCTTGCTAACTCTAACACGTCCTTTCAATGCAAACCCGTGAGACCTAGCCAAACCTATGTCCAACTTTCCCGAGCCCATGTATCAACCCACCAAGTTTTTTGTTTGATGAAAAATACATACACACACACCCACACTCAATCGGATGCCCATGAATGCAATGCTACCTGTGCTTGTGCAAATATAATATACAATTGAAATTCATTTCATCATGCTCATCATATCATAAAACATATAATAATCATGTCCATTTTGAATTGGTACTCCAACTACAACCAAATTGAAATAGTAATTGATGACCAAGAGAAAACCACTTTTACATGTTCTTTTGGCCCTTTTGCTTATAAAAGAATGTCATTTTGATTGTGTAATGCTCCAGCTATTTTTCAGCGGTGTATGCAGAGTATTTTCAATGACATGGTGGAGCGATTTTTGAAAATCTTTATGGATAATTTTTCTGTATGTGGAGATCATTTGAATTGTGTCTAGAGAATCTTGAAAAGGTCTTTACTCGGTGTGAGGAGACACACCTTGTCTTGAATTAGGAGAAATATCATTTCACGGTCACAAAAGGCATTGTTTTAGGTCATGTTTTATGTAGAGGGAATTGAAGTTGATGAGTCAAAGATTGATTTGATAACTAATCTCCCTCCACCAAAGATTGTAAAAGATGTTCGGTCCTTCCTAGGTCATGCATGATTCTATAGAAAATTCATTAAAGATTTTATTTTGATATCCGGACCAATGTATAATCTTCTATGCAAGGATATGTCATTTGATTGGAATGAAGCATGTCAATTAGAATTTAATAAACTTAAGAGCATGCTTATTTTTGCACCAATTATGCAACTTCATGACCGGTCCTTACCTTTTGAATTAATATGTGATGCTAGTGATTATGATGTAGAGGTTGTTTAGGTCAAAGGAAAGACAAATGACCTTATGTGATTTACTAAGCAAGCAAAACTTTGACTAATGCACAAATAAATTATTCTACCACAGAAAAAGAATTGCTTGCCATAGTATTTGCTTAAGATAAATTTAGATCATATTTAGTTAGATCCTCAGTTGTTGTGTTTAATGATCATGCGGCCTTAAAGTACTTGCTCACAAAGAAGGATGCTAAGTTACGTCTCTTGCGATGGATACTACTATTTCAAGAATTTGATTTCATTATCAAAGACAAGGACGAAGTTGAAAATGTGGTAACTGATCATCTATCAAGGCTAAATTATGATAAAAAAGAGGAGTCAGTACCGATCAAGGAAACCTTTCCTAATGAGCAGTTTGTTTACAATAATAGAAGTATCATGGTATGGATATATAACTAACTATTTGACCACAGGTACCATTCCTTTTCACTATACCTTGACTAATAAAAAGAAATTTTTAAGAGAGGTACGCAATTTCTTTTGGGAAGATCCTTATGTGTTCAAATACTATAAGGACTAGATAATAAGGTGTTGTGTACCCAATCATAATATAGGTCAGGTTATTATTATTTTTTTTTCCATTTTGAACCTTAAGTAGAGAGATTTGACTGATAAATATCGGATTTTAAACCTGATTACTGTGAATAATTTGCTGCCCCAATTCCAGAAAAATCAAGTCTTTATAGAGAAAGCGTATTTTCTATACTCTTTTGGAATGAGACATTGTTGACCTGGCAAGTTTGATTATCGATCAAATGATACTGACAGTGCAAACTAAAAAACCCTTACTTCCTTTTGCTATTTTAGTATCTGATTTGTGTAGACAGAAGGGAGTGATATCAAATCCATCATCTCCTATTGTGGAATATTTGGCACCCCTGGAACTTCTTTGAAAAAGAGCCATAGAATTCAGGTAGAGGTGCACTAAGTAGAGCCACTAGAACCACAAGCAGACCAGTTTCCAAAAGGTGCAAATTTTTAGCCACCTAAAGAGCCACATCAACAGTAGGAGGAGTAGTAGCCATATATCCCAATGGATGATCGAAATGACAGGCAGCTTTTGTTGGGCCTTGAGATGAGAATGACTCATTTTGATCAGAGAATGACCTAGCATGAGGAAAACTAGGGAGAGATCATGAGGTTACTTGGGAGGAGATACGGTGGTGGCCCATCATCATCAACTTAGCTAGAATTTCCTGCATTTTCTACCTTCTTTCTCTATATTTTTTCAAAATCTCTTTATTTATTTTCCAGTTCATGCACTATGGTTTAGTACTTTTGATGTTTTTGGGAATTTACTTTTATGTTTTGAATGTTGATTTAAATTTAGTTAGTTTGAGTTTATTTCACATAAGTTTTGCTATGTTAGGATAATTAGTTCATAGTTTTCATGATTAGATTATATTGGCATTCTATTGAGTTGCAGATATAACCTTAACCGAATCACTGGTATTTTCATACTCTATTTGTACATTACCTTTATATTTTCTCAGAAAACTTATCATTTGAAGCAAGTAATGATTTCTTATTTTGAAAAACCTTTTGAAATAACATAATCCTTTGTGAAGCTTACATACATAGTGGAGATGTGAAACCCTTGTGCAGATTTTGAACTGATCCTCATTGGAGAGATTTTAAACGCTTACTCAAGTAACAATTTTAGTTCAGAGTAAGATTTATTTGAATAATCTCATTTACTTTGTTTTGATTGACACTAATTGAATGACATGTTAGCATTCTCCTTTAAATTTGCATGAAAATCATGTAGGTGTATGAGTTTTGAAAAATGATCTTAGGCCATTTGTGATATTATTTTGAGCCTTAACTATTTATTTTGCAAAACTATATCCATAGTAAGCCATGATTGAACCTAAGTAAAATTTATTTTTTTAACCCATATTTTGACCAAGCTAATGAAATTATATTTGTCCAACCCTTGCTATCTAATTTTCTTGTACCGTCTCTTAAAAATGCATTATACAAGAAAAGGAGAAAAGTGGAGAAGTATGGTTGGGAAAGAATGTGTGGGAAGAAAAAGAAAAATGATAAAAGAAAATTGTTGCAAAGAAAAGAATGGCTGAGCAATTATAGGCCTGAGATTGAAAATGGAGAATAGAAAATATGATGTTTTTGTGAAAGCTTGGAAAGTTAAAGAGAAATGTGTGCTACCCAAATTGAAAAGGATAATTTTTTGAATCCCTTAGACGTTGTTTCTTAAGCACAACACTCTTGGCCATGTTATAACCCTAATAAAGTCTTTTTTTATTCCACGAATCATGCATGTTTAGCATTTTCAACCATTTATTATAAGGTAGAATGTTGATAATGTTATTCAGTATAGTGTTAATATTCTTTCATGAGATTATGCCAATTTTCAGTTTCATTCAAATAATCTTCTTTTGAAATATTACATGTGCCATTATTTTACTTTGGTTACAATAATCTTATCACGTGTACTTTTTGAGTCATAGTTACTAAAATTTGAGTATGTTCTTTGTTGAGTGATTTTCAGGAAAGGATTGAAGTTAAAACCACTTTTCGTATGGTGTAGCAAAGGGTTATTTTATTTCTTAAGTGTTTTTGAGATAAAGAAATCCACACACACATGAATATTTCTAAAAATATATTCAATAGTGTTACAATTGGTGTGTGTTACTCAGTGATAAGGGGAAGGAGTTTTTTGGCATAGAGATGGAATGATGATTTAATTTTTTATGTGAAATATATGAATTATTTTATCTTAACTATTAAAGTTTGTAGGTATCTTTACTTAAAAGCTTCAGGAGACGAAACTTGTCCACTAGGTATCAATTAGGGGTTCAACACTTTGTTGCATAGGCTAAATGTAATTCTTGAAATCTATGAATATATATATATATATAGTATTACTACGGACTAGTAATTAATTTTTGGTTGGGGGTGTGATTAACCCTAAAAATTAAGTAAAAGAATTAGGGTTTAGGGTTAATTGTGCATGTTAAATGGTTTAAAATGTTTGATTTAAATAGTATTATGCCTAATGTGTGTAAACTTTATTTTGTAGTTTGTATGGAGAATTGGAGGGCTAAAAGCATGAAAGAAGAACGAAAGGAGGAAGCAAGAGCAATTTCAGCAAGAAGTTCACCCTCGAATGCTAGGAGCACCATCCCAATGGTGGCCAGAGTCAAAAAGTCAACAAAAAAGATGCAAGGCAAAAATTCAGAGACTTAGCACCGTCCGGGTGGTGGCCTTAACCACCTCACCTCTTTCTCTTCTCCCATTGGTCCATTCATGCTAAAAAAAGCCTTGATTGGTTACCTTGAGTATCTGCCACCTTAGACCCTTCATCAGAGCCTATAAATAGGTGAGTTCGGGTTATTTTAAAAAAGAGGCTCCCAACTTTGACAAGACAAAGTCCAAGAGAAGAAATATCCTAACCTAAACACTCCAAATGGAAAATTATGTTCCTCTACATTTCTTTTACATCATTTTTACTTAGAGGGTTGAACTTCTCTCACTTTGTCTCCCTATTTGGTAATAAGAGTGAGGGCGTTTGAAGACATGTATAATGTTGTTTGTATTATGAAAATGCCGATTTTTACCTATTCTTTAATGTTTCTACCTCCCTTAAATGATGGATAATTTTCACTTTTTTTTGGTATCGTAATACTATATGTTCATGGTTACAAGTACCAAGCTAAACTTACTATTATATACCATTTCATCTATATGTTATTATGTACTTCATGTATGATACAATGATGCATGTAGTTAGGATTTATGTAACAGTCGGGAGATTGTCATAGCCAATGCTCTTGATTCAATGCATAAATCGAAACTCCATCTTCATTGAATCATAGACCCGCTAATCAAATAGCTATAGCAAACCTTTTGAATAGTTCACCTTCGGGTTTACTAGTGTTATTTGGTTGTTGTACGATGCATAGACCTTCTAACTAACTTAACTATTGTTGTGATATGGTTCAACTTACGCATAAAACCTACCGATTAACTTTCTATCAACACAGGAGTTAATTGCTGTAAGGTGGCATTTTCGTAATCAAACAATAGAATGCATGTTGAATCCCCAAACTAAAGAGTAGCCTTTTTCCATTGTTGTAATCAAAAGTTTAGTTTAAATATTTACTTATCAATTCTAAGTTCACATCACAAGTTGTTGTAATACACACTATGCGCACGACAAACTTACCTTTTCTGTTTTAAAGTTCCAATAGATAACTCTCTAAGGATTCAATCTCAGACTTAACCGAGTAATATTACAACTTAACCACTTATACGTGTGTGTATGATTAAGATCAAGTCAGTAGTCACTACGTACATTAGATATTAAGTTATGAGTTTTGGTTTGTGAATTATTTTATCCTACTATGAACGCTATTGTTTTATACCATAAACTCAAGATCATTACTAAACATTACTATTTTATTTCAAAACCATTTATGCTATTTTATAACTGAGACTTACCTATTTTTATGATTTCTAAACATTATTTGGGTTTGAGAAGGTTTTTCTAGTGGGCCTATTGCTTTTCCTAGTATATATATTTTTTCAGATTTTGGACTCAAAGAAGATATAACTTTAGGTGAACAGATTGACTTTAAGATGGCAGTAGATTGAGATATACATTTGGATGTTGACACTTAGAGAGTGCCTTTCTAGTTTAAATTTCTGAAGTTCAATTATGAGATAATATTTATGATTATTTCTTTATTGGTTAGTTGCAAGATAATATTATGGATTTAGGATGTAATTTTAAGAAGTTATTAATGTTTTGTTGGGATTGGTTTAGCTATTTATTAAAGATGGATGGTTTTATTATTTTAATAGTTACTTTAGTATGCTCTAATGGTTTAATGGTTGGTAGATAGTTAATGTCTTTATTGTTGATTTTGGGGCGTTGCAGGTTGAAGTTGTTCCAGTGTGAAAAAAGCACGAAGAGGTAGCAAAATTGAAGGATCATAATTTTGCACTCAGTTGTCTGTTTCATGTGATTTTTGTTTTTTTTGAATCTGGTAATTATTTTATTTTATTTGAGATCTATGTGAATTATGCACCTATTTTCAATAAATAAGAAACACTAATAATACATGTCACCTACAATGGTTTGGGTACTGAATTTTTCCAAAAACCCGTTGTTTTCTACAGAACTTAAATTTCAATCACAAATTACTCAAGAACTATAGCTTTTCATGTGCCATATTCCATCTGTGGGGAAGGACAACCTTCATTCTAAATAGATGAAATAATATTTCTTAAGGTACTCCACAAATGCATGGAGGTAACGACTCTAATACAAATTAAAACAAAGCAACACTAAGCATAACAATTAAAATGAAATGGACACATTTGATAAAAATCAATACTAAGCATAACAATTAATAATACTTGCTCTAATACAATTTGAAACTAAACTAAACTAAAATTACTAATCTATTAAGATAAATGCCATTAAAATATAAAAATAAAGGACTTGAGAGTGGAAGGAGCAAGTATGTCACTTTAGTTGCAAATTCTGGTGCACAAGGGAAGGGTATTGATGCAAAGATCATCAAACTTCAATGGGATGAACCTAGCCAAGTGTGGGATAGTCGTTATGCTTGGCTTCCCCACCATGTCCGCCTACCGCGACTTGGCGTGGACTAGCATCTGTACTTTCCCTAGTAGCCAGGGAAACATTAGCTTCACCCTTGAAGCGTATCATCTACTTTCTCTACCTCTTAACTCAAACATTTCTTTAGCTCTTTCGCCAATTTAGTCCAAAGTTTCAGGGGTGTGACAAGTGTTGGGTGTGTACGAAACTGAGTGTGTGTGCATGGAGGGGGGGGGTTAAAACTCTGTGTGTGTGTGTGTGTGTGTGTGAATGTGTGTGTGATTTCTGTGGGTGTGTGTTTGATTTGTGTGTGCTTGTGTCTGTGTGCGATATGTGTGTGTATGAAATTTTTGAATGTTTGTGTGGGGTGTAGGTGTATGTGTTTGAGAGAAAGAGAGAAGGGGAGTGAGACAGAGTGGTTAATCTACTATGTGAGCGTGTGTGTGTTTATGTGCAATTTCTAAGTGTGTGTATGTGTTCGAGACAGAAAAGGAGTGAGATAGTGGACTAGCTACTCTATGTGTGTGTGTGTGTACAAATTTTTGTGTGTGGGTGTGAGTATGAATTGTCTATACAAGCATGAGAGAGATAGATAGAGTGGGAGATAGAGAGAGCGGTTGGGGAGTTGCATATGGAGGTGTCTTGAGGAAGAAGGAGACGGCTATTATTAGGGCTTCCCAAAATGATGTTGTTGTTCTAAGAAGGGAATTTTTTTTAAAAGCAATACTATTGAGACCTAATTTATTGACATAATTTGCTGACTTAATTTACTGTAACTATTGGATTCACTGTAAACTTCATCAAACATCAAAATTTGGTGTTGATTCAAAGATTTATATAAAATCACATTATTATGTCAGCAAATAAGGTCAGATTTTTGGATCCAAATAATATTACTCTTTTTTAAAGGCCCAAAATGACATTGTTTTGGTTTTAAAAAAATAAAATATATATTTTGCGACCAAATAAAACAACGCGATAAAAATTTCTCAAAAAATTATTGCGACACAAATTAATATTTTTATGTTATTTTTATTCTTATTTTTGACTATTTATTTTTACAACTATTTAATAGTATTTGCGACCCAAAAAAATATTTGTCATAAAAATTGGGAGGGAATCGCCATTTTGTAACACACTTGGAAAAACATCGCAAAAACAAATACCAAAATAGGCGTTTGTGACAAAATTCTAAAATCGTCGTGGATAATATAATTTTTGCGAATACGTCGCAAAAAAAAAAAGTTGCCAACAATGATTTTTCCAGTAGTCAATTTGGAGAGACAATGAAAGTCAAGTTGCTTTTTGAAGGTGCGTCTATGTGCACACATAATGCGGCTGATGGATATAATATCAATAATTTATAAATCATGGCGAATTTCATTTTATCCTTGACATGATGCTTCACACTGCAATAACAAACACATCGCATATGCATGATGTATTGGTCATAGTTATTATTGCAACAGTTATATATGTAATATCATGGGTTTCATGTGATAATTCACATCATACTCTCATCTGATTATGCCATTTCTAAAACTAACCAATAAGTCCCCCTTCCATCCTCCCGTCCAACTTTGATATTATGGAAAATTATCCATTGATGAGTTCAACTAATTTTGATTAAAGTTTAGAAGTTGATGGTAACGAATTTCATATCTTGGATAATTTTTTGAATAGAAGGTGTGGGATATTAATGGCATATCTTGCAAGCATATGCAGCTGTAGGCATTTCTTAAAAGAGGCCAAACTGACTATTTCTCATGTAAAATCATGATCCCATTTAGATGGCACTGTTCCAACTTGTTTCCTTTATTTCTATGTTGCTGTTGTTGTTATTTTTCTTTTTAATAATAGGAAGGTATCTTTGTATGCATGGGACTTGAGCACTACCATTGGTCAAGCAGGGATGTTGGTGCTAATAGTAGTGAACAAATGGTATGCAATAGACTAATTTTTCATTAGAGCTCCATTTTTTTTTTTGCTAGAAACAAATTAATCCTACATTAACCTATGCATATGTAAAAATTCAAGTTGTTTAAGGATAGTGTTTTGGTTAGCAAAATAATGTCTATGCCTATATTATCCAAGTGTTCACAAATATTATTTTAGTGTTGATTGGTATCATGCTTGTCGCAGTGCCAAGGCCATCCCAAAATTTTATTAAAAAGGGTTGCTAGGGTAGTATGTTTGTCAAAGAATTTTATTTATTTTTTTTTTTTGTATTTTCAATGATTTCTTTTTTTGTTGGTTTATCAAATGTTTAACTTTGTGACACCGAAAAATGTGTAGTAGCAATTCACATCATGAACGGTCCAAATTGAACCAAGACTCTTTTGTTTAAGTTAGATTTTGTTTTCGTATATTCAATAGGTTTTCAAAATCATTAGCTAAAGTCAGAATAAATTAAACAAGCAACATACTTTTTATATACAAACATATAAGATAAACATGAACAACAAAAAAAAAATAGAATATTGATGGAGGAATGAATGATGTCCATGCACACTATATACACTCAAGTTTTTAACCTTTGATACACTATCTATGTATGTTGTTGCCACGTTGTTGTTTTTAACTGTTGATAAGCTAACTTCAATGGTAATTTAATGGCTTTCGAGGATGATAAATTTGAATATGACGGCTCAAAGTTTGCATTACTAACCTTGATTCAAGCTATTGTTGCTATGAACAAATGGTTGCGAAGGCAATTATTGAAGTTGATGATGCAACAAACACAAAGGTAATTGATTGTTGAAGCAAATAGAACTATAAATCAATATTAGTGACCAAATTCATAAAAAATCTGTTAAAACTACAATCACAGAAAATCTCAACATACCTAAGAAATTCATTTCATTCATTATTGAAAATAAGACAGATAAAAGACACTGTATGAGGCAAAAACTCGTTCCTCGTACAGTTTGGAGGCCAAACCCCACCCTAATAGTAAAGGTGCGGCTTAGGCAGGGGTGGAGTCAGGAATTTATATGTGAGGGAGCATTAAGTATAAGTTTAAAAATTTGCATTATTAAGGATTAAAGTTGAAGACAAATAAATTTTTTAAATCATATATAATATCTCAAATTTTATTGACAAAAGAGCCAAAAACCAATATACATGGGATACAAAAACAAAAAAATCTGCAAAATAAGGTTCTAATTTGACCCATTTACTAAAAATGAGACTAACTATAGTCTTTTACAATTGACTACAACGTAATTTCATATTTTAAAAACGTTGTATGATAACATCTTTATCAATGCAATCGAAAATGTCTTTCTCTATGTATACAATCAAGTTATTTGTCATCTATTGATCGCGCCATTCGATTACGCAGTTGATTTTTCACAATCTTCATAGACAAAAATGTTCTCTCTACTGTGGCAGTCGCAACTGACAAGATTAATGTCAATGTCACAGGTAAGTACACCAATGGATATACCACGTATTTTTTTTGTCTCAACCATTTTCTGAGTAAGATTTTTAATCCCTAACAAATTTAAAAACTCAATACTAGAGTGCATATCAATAATATAACTATCCAGCTGACCAAAAAGTATCATGAGTTCTAGTGAATAAAATTCTTTTGGATAAAATTGGGCAAGACAAATCAATTTCTCCTTGTCAAAAGCTAAGAAGGAATCAGAATGACTCAAACATGCCACACAAAGAAGTAAATTAGTGTTTGACTCGGTAAAATGACTATTTAGCTCTTAAAGTTGCATATCTATGACGGTATAAAATAACTCAAATTGATACTGATGCAAATTTGTC
The DNA here is from genome assembly GCA_963454935.2 of Ilex paraguariensis. Lineage (NCBI taxonomy): Eukaryota > Viridiplantae > Streptophyta > Magnoliopsida > Aquifoliales > Aquifoliaceae > Ilex > Ilex paraguariensis. The sequence continues at coordinate 98,751 of CAUOFW020000370.1, forward strand.
TTTTCTTGAGTACGTTTAACCTCCCTCGAGCTTTAAAGATATCTTCCATCTTTGGAACAGTTATATCATGTTTTTCACAAAAATATGTGACATCATCAAGAAAACAACTCCAAGCAATTTCCATCATCATTTGAAGTCGTTGCTTGGATACTTTAACGAATGTCATGACATTCACAATTTCTTGATCTTTCCTTTGTAATGTCTGGGACAACTCATTTGTGATTCCTAATATGTTTCTCATAAAATGAAGATTGAATACAAACTCAAAAGATTGTATCAAGTCCAAAAGAACATTTGTCTCCCCTCTTTGTTATGCATTTATACCATCTTCTAAAACCATATCAAACAATCAATCACTGATGAGAACATATCAATCAAGCTAATCAAATAATAATAATGTGAACCCTAACATGTATCACAAGCACGTCTAAGATTAGTTTCCTGATTTAGGCCTCATCCACTTGAAAACTCCTCATTATAGAGTAATTCAATAACTCTAGTCACTTGTTTCTCCCTTAGAATATCTCGCCGTTTACATGAGGCTCCCACAATATTCACAATATTAGCAACCAAGTTGAAAAGAGTCACGATTTGAATATGATTCTTTGGAACGGCCACAAGAGCTAATTGCAATTGATGCGAAAAATAATGTACATAATATGCATATTCATTCTCCTTTATTATAAGTGTCTTGAGACCATTGAACTCACCTCGCATATTACTAGTCTCATCGTAACTTTGCCCGCACAATCTTGACAAGCTCAACCCATGTGATTCATCAATAAGAACAGAAAAAGTGCATCACCAATGTGGGTCACAAATAGCATTACATGTTTCAATAGAAGCTGCATTTACAATGTCTTTTTGAATTTCAGACGAAATCAACTTGAGATTAACATGAGCATTTTTCAACATAACAACTTTAATATCCTTATTGTGATCAGCAAGAAATCTAAGAAGCTCAAAGAAGTTTCCTTGATTACTTGAATTCTCAGATTCATTGTGACCACGAAATGCAAGCCCTTGCCTTAGAAGAAATCGAATACAATCAATAGATGCATTCAACCGGGTTCTATACGCACTTCGAGTTTGGTCTGACTGTTTGAAGAAAATAGCATCAATACTTTTGCTTTGAATTTAATAAATCTTGACATTTTCTCCAAACTTGGTTGTGAGAATTATTAACGTCTCCAACATGGATTTAGAACTTCTCTATTCTCTTCCAATTTGAAAAGCTCGAGCTAAAAAAGGTTTCGCCACTTAATTGTTCTCTCATATCTGATTTAAAAAGATAATAGCACAAGCAAAATGCTGCATCTTTCGCTACACTATACTCTAGCCAGTTATCAAACTGAGAAAATCAAGCTTGTTAAACCGTCGTAGTTTAACACCAAATCATTTTTGTGGAAAATTATGGTTGTAGGGTTGACAAGGATCCTTTTGTAAATAAGTTTTACGAATTTGGTCTCAATCATTAGGATTATAATCCATAATCTGAAGTCATAGTCCATGATCTGATGGAAGATCTGTCAAATTAATATCTACATGACTTTTCTTTGAAGAATCACCACCTTTGCTTGGAAAAGGTGATAACTCTGACTCAGACTTTCTCTTAAAGTACTTTTTCATGACTGTTTCAAAAAATTATTCAAGAAAATAGGTTTATACATCCACTTTTATAATTAATTAAACAAACTATTTTGTCAATTTTATCGCTATCTTTTTAAAAAATATATTGTATTATGAAGCAAATACAAATACAAATGCATAAAAGCATCCAATTCATAATTTTAATAAATTCAAGCAATATCATTCAAAGTATTAGAAATAGGTTCAGATTAAGAGTTACCTACCAAATAATATTTTTTTACTGTTGACTCAATAGCTACAACGCAAGGTCTTCAAGGCATCCCCAATTACTAATGATGACTATAACAAATCAAGAAATTAACTAGTGCAAAATGCACAAAAAAAATTTAGGGAAAATGCATAAAAATTCAAATAAGAGAAAAATGCAGAAAAATATAAATTAGGGTTAAAAATTAAAATGCACAAAAAAGCAGAAATTTATCAAGACTAATTAATTCAAAAATTTAAAAATAAAAAACAAATTTATTTTGTGTGTGTGTTGTGTGCACAGTGTAATGTGCGTGTGTATGTCATGTGCGCGTGTTGATGGAAAGAGAGAGAGAGAGAGAGAGAGAGAGAGAGAGAGAGAGAGAGAGAGTATACTTACTTTGTCGCTGGTGGCCCTGTCTGAGTGCAAGGAATTGATCTTTACAACCTTTACTCTTTGTTTTTTGGTGTGTTGACTTGAGTTTTTGTTTCTTGTGGCTGGGCAGCTGTGCGTGAATGAGACAGAGAAAGAAAAAAAAAAGAGAAATATACTAGATAATTTAGGTTTTAGTCAAGTGTGCCAAAAAATTTGTTTTTTAATGATGGACGGGCCAAAAATTTTATTTTTTCAATAGGTTTGGGTGAATTGTGATAGGTTAAAGGTTTGATTTTTTAATAAGTTTGAGTAGATAATAGTGGACACAAATTTTTTTGTTTTAAATGGACTTATTTTTTTAATTCTTTTTGATAAATAATGTGAGTTTAATATTTTTATCTTGGATTTTAGGTGGGCATACATAATATATTATACAAATATATAATATATATACCTAACTAAATTTTTTTTTTTTCTAAAAGGGGCACTTGTCCACCCTGACCCAACTGTCCCTTCGTTTTTGAGCTTAGTTCAACTAACACAAAGAAGATACAGTTCACGAAACGATTGCCTTTGGGTCCCGAACTCCATATGGGGAAAGAGTGTTGTTGTTTGCAAGGTCTTGATTATTCACATGGACCCGCTTCCCATTCCATTTATGAGAATTTGATGATCTATAAACCATCCCTAACGAGCAATCGGCTCATGTTTGAGTATGATCTATGAAGCACGGATACTTCGTCAAGGTCGACGTATCCATATCGGATATTGTATCAGATAAGATACTCGTCGGATACTCGATGATATGTATCGGATACGAATCATTCGTATCCGATAATTAAAAAAATATGTGGATACTTCTAAACATGGAGTAAGATGTACAATTTTCAATTTTAAACTATAACCCTTCTTTGGAGTTTACATATAATACAACAAAATGAGTCACTTACACTATACTTTTAAAAATAAATACTTGTAAAACCAACTAGTTAAATGTGGTTATGATTCCTTCAATTGACCATGCTCATTTTATGCACATACCATAATGAGACCATATTATATCCTTTTCATGGTAAAAATTCCTAATTTTACTTACTAGTATTAAAGAATTATTGAAAAATTGTAATTTTTAAGTTGTTAAATAATAGTAAAATATAAAATATATTTTATTATACACGTATCCTGACTGTACCCGTATCCTTTTTTTTAAGTTTTGTCGTATCGCTGTATCCATATCATATCGTATCCATGTAACGTATCCGTATCCGTGCTTCCTAGAGCATGATGAATCACTTTGTGCCGACATGTTGACAATAAACTTTCCCGCTTCATATGAGAAAGCAAATTCATATAAAAACTATTGGTAAATTGTACTTTACACCTTGAAAGATTTTAAGTTTTTCTCTTTATACCCTAAAAAATTTTAAGTTTTTTGCTTTGCACACTTAAATATTAAATTTCTCATATTGTACCCTTAGTATATCAAAAGTGTTGCAATATGACCATTTTGTTAGTTTTGACGAAAAAACTAATAGACAGCTAATAGAAGCACCACATTAAAATACTTTTAATATATTGATGGTACAATGTAAAAAATTTAATCTTTGAGAGTGTGAAGTGAGAAACTTAAATCTTTGGGGGCACAAACTGTGAAAAACCCAAACACCAATGACAAAAAATTCGGACAGACCCAACATCAACTGGAAAAGCAGCCAAATTCATAAGAAAAAAATTGTTAGACAACAATGATGGAACATCCGGACATACCCAGCGTGATATGAAAAGAAGTAGGAGCTTCTGTTCGTCAATTGTTGGAAATTATCTACTAAGAAATGTAAAAATAATTGACACATACCCAATGCCAAAAAACTAATAACCTTGAAAATAATCAATTGAACAATGTAAAAATAATTTGACCCAATACCGAAAAATCCTGTGCAATGCCCAATGTGAAAAGCAAAAGTATGACCTTCCTTGAGTTCGTGGTTAGATGAAAACGATATGGAGATGAGGTTCAGCATAGGAGGTAGAGATAGATTTGTGGTGCTAACCGATGGATATCACCACAATCTACTGCTTAGTGGTAATTAGGAGTATGACTCTTGCTTTCAAACTTTAGAAAAGAGATAGAAATGGCAGAAAAAATTTCTATAGCTAAGATGTAATAAGTATCTTGTTTTTCAAATTCTTTAAATGAAATTAATGAATTTCAATATTTGAAAGAGACCAACCATGGGAAGCCACACAACATTTTAAGAATTTAAAAAATAAATAAAGAGAAAATTAAGATTGAGTTTTTGGAGCTCTCCTAGGACTACTACATTTAAATTGAACGTAGGGATATGCGGTAAAACTTTAGTGGTCTCGCTCTTTTGTTCAATATGCTAAGACGTCTTTTGATTAAGTGACAAAAAATATAAGAGTATACGGTATCACATTATTATGTTGAAATTATTAAAACTTTACAGAATTTGTTGACATCTCAATAGCATGAATTGAATTTATTACTATCATTTAAGAGAGAAGGGGGTGATTTATTGCCAAAATTGTAAACTAGATCTATCAATGGGCACTTTGTTAAATTTGAATCTTATCTGATTTGTTTATCTAACTATTTTTAAAAACTCAATTCATATCCGGATTTGCTAAATTTTACATATCTGGTCGAAAAATATGATATTATCCATTCATAAAATTTGATCCCTAGTTCACTAACTACCAAGTCACGAAGTTTAAAATACACTTTATTGTCGGACCCAAATTCATTTTTCACAGGATCAAGAAACTCAAGACATTCCTAAGTCTTGAACCCAAATTCATCTCTCACTCTATGAATACAGGAAACTTCTTGTGATGATGACATGGATTCATTACTGATATGCATGATAAAATCATATGCCCCTAATCACTTCTTCAGTAGAATATTTAGGAATAGATTAGAGATTTCTATATAATAAAGTAGTTAGATAGTTTGTCTTGAGTTTTTTGTGGCCTAGATCGTTTTAATCCAATGGTTTTAATTAAATTTTCATTCTTTTTACAACTTTAAGACTCTCATGTCTCATATAACTCTATTTATCTATCTCTTCTCTCTCTTATACTGTTATTATTATTTTTTTATTTCTCATGCTTTTTTTTTTGTTATTATTTACTCCATAAAACAGATGGAATTACAAGTTATGCAATTATTTATTTAATAAAACTAATTCAAAATTTTTATATATCTGATTGTATATATTGTCGCTTGCTTCTTAATTTGTAAATAACACTTAATGTAAATAAAAATAGCATATTGACCATAAACATCAAATAAAATTAAATACGAAATGAACCATAAATTGTAAGTTAGTATGTAATTTTTTCAAAAATTAACATTAATTTTGTCCAATTTATATTCAACTTTGTCAAATTAATATCAATTTAATTTTTGTTGTTATCAAATTCATATTAAAGTTCATTTAATCAATTTTTGGGCACTAAATTAACTTTTATTTGATTTTATTAAATTTTTAATTTTTTTGGTATTAGATTTGTGGAAGGACAATTGTAAAAATAATAAATTTTTTGAGATAAAGTTATTAATTTTCATTAACAATATTAACGAAATGGAGACAGAGGAGTCTCAGTACAATGATTTTCAATTTCAAATCTCAGCAAAATTTTTATATATTTGACCGCATATATTTTATCACTTGATCAATTTGTAAATAACAGTTAATGTAAATAAAAATCACATATTGATTATAAACACCAAATAATTTTAAATACGAAAATGAACTTTAAATTGTAAATTAGTATATAGTTTTTTCAAAAGTTGACATTTAATTTTGTCCAATTTATATTCAACTTTGTCAAATTAATATCATATTAATTTTTGTTGTTATCAAATTAATATTAAAGTTCATTTAATCAATTTTTGGGCACTAAATTAAATTTTATTTGATTTTATTAAATTTTTATTTTTATTTTGTACTTGATTTATAGAAGAACAATTGTAAAAATAATAAATTTTTTGAGATAAAATTATTAATTTTCGTTAGCGATATTGACGGAATGGAGACAGAGAGGTCTCAGTGCAATGAATTTCAAATCTCAGGGGGTTTCTATATTATTTATAAAATATCAAGAGATGTTTGTGTAATATTGTCAAAATTATGTGATTGTTATCTTGTTTTTTAACTAAACATTAATTTATTATTATTTTGTCTTAAAAACTTGAATTATTGTATTTCTAATAAAATCAACCAAATCTTGTTCATATATAATTATATTTTGTTATTTGGGGAGAACGATTATGTTTTGTTAGTTTTTTTTTTTTTTTGCTTTATGTATTTATTACACGGGGATAGACTAGATTGAAAATATGGTAGTTGAGTTTATAATTATACTACATTATTGGATTGAGTGGTAATAGGGGTGATAAATTTGTGAGTCTTATAAATGTGTAAGATTTTATTTATTACTTAAAGATTATAAATTTTAATGGGCTATGTTAGTATTTATTTTTCTTTTCTAAAGGTATTTGTACGTGTAATATTGTTTTGAGAAATTTTTATATATTTTAATGACAATTTCATTAATATGAAGGATATGATGAATGAATATTTTTAGGTCATTTTTTTGAATTTGAGCAATTATTTAAGATTTATTTATTTATTGTATAGTGTCTTCACGTAAGAATAATAACTAATCTTGATAAGAGAGATCTTCCGGTAAGGATAAGATTTATGACGGTTATTTTGTTGAATATTGCATTGTATTTTTAGCTATAAAAGAATTGTTTAGGAGCCTGTGGAAGTCGTCCAACAGAGCTCCTATTTTCTCCTTATTAATTTACATGGTATCAAAGCCATTGGCCTTTTGAGACCCAATAGATTATCAGTAAAAAAAGTGGCGACAGAAACCAACTCCACAAACTAGTCCACTGTCGTTACAACCCATACCAGTGCCATCAACATTCATCCACCGACCCTCTCTCTTCTGGTTTTCTGAAGCCATAAGTTGCTGAAATTCGTTGAAAGGAAAGTACCAAAACCCCTAGCGGTAGTTCGGGACAATAATCAGGAAATTTCCAATCCTCTTATGAGGCTTGGATGATTACGGATCAGATACTCCTCAGTTGGATTACCGCAACCTTGACGGAAGAGGTTATGGAAGAAGTTCTCAGCTTGGAAACGTCCAACGATACATGGAGATTTCTTACTAACAACTATAAACAACGCTCACTGCTCGTATACATTCTATTTGTCATCAATTGAACGTCATTAAGAAGTGTTCTTCGACAATTTCTGAATATCTTGAACAGCTAAAAGGGTTGTTTGATACTCTTGCCGCGATCGGTGCACCACTTTCGGACCCAAATAAAGTACACTACATGCTGGTTTGGGTTCCAATTATAACACCTTCGCCACTTCAGTACTTGCTCGACCACCCTTTCCATTATATGACGAGCTCTACCAAATCTCATTAGTCAAGAGATGAGATTCCAGTCCAGCACAAACAGCGGCCTGGATACTGCTTTCGGAGTGTCTCAACATAATCCTCAACCTGCGGTAGAAGCAGTTCAGTACCTTGGAAACATAAATGTCACATTTGGAAAGACAGTGCCCACAAGCCATCTTCCACAGGGTTTTCTGTTTGTGCTTTCTTATCTTGTTTAATAGCTACAGCCAATATTTTTAGCTAGTTTGTTTTATTCTTTCTTTACCTGTATAAATTACTCTTTCGGATTCCTCTATATTTTAGGGTTTTTACAGCATATTTTGAATACATTCAAACTTTCACAATCTTCTTGTTCCAAGTTATTTTCTCTCAATAGAATTGTAGCTTTCATTCAATTCTAACATGGTATCAGAGTGCTACTGTCAACTCTCATTCAAGTTTCATCATGTCTCAAGATGAACCTATCAGTAATCCTCTTGCCAGAAATTTCTCACCATCTGAGGACCCCAACATCCCATATTTTCTTCGGATGGCATTAACACTGTTGTCATTACTCCACCTCTATTCTTCGGAGTCGATCCTTCACCCTTGCATTCTCTGTCAAGAATAAATTAGGCTTCCTTGATGGAAGCATCACCACTCCTGTTGCAACCAGCAATCTTTATGGACCATGGGTTAGATGTAATAATATCATCCTCTCTTGGATCCTTCATTCCATCTCACATGAGATATCATCAAATGTCCGCTTCATAGGTGATGCCAAGAAAGTATGGGACAAACTAAAAGACAGATTTGCACAACCTGACAATGCTCAGATTTATCAACTTCAGCATCAACTTGGGACCATAATGCAAGGAACTCAATTTGTAAATGAGTATTTTACTCAACTAAATGTAGTATGGGAAGATATACACAACTATCGTCCATCACCAAATTGCTCATGTGGTCTATGCACTTGTGATGCACTTGATTCTGTTGAAGAAAGGCAGCAGACATACTATGTCTTTAACCTCCTTATGGGCTTAAATGAGACATATGATGGCATTCGAGGCCAAATGGTTAGAAATGGCTTATTATTTGGAAATTCATTTTACTGTTCATTTAAATTATTACTATTGTGTAAACTTGACATCTATTTCAAATGTCCCTATTTTCTTCAAAAATTAATATATGATATTTGTAAAATGAGACCAGCTTGTTTTTACATGCTTTCTAAACCTTGTATGAGTTTGGGAGAATGTTGCTACAGAGCTTCATGCTCACCCCCTACAAACAATATATTTTTTAGATTATGTTCTAGAGGAGAAGCTAGGAGTAGATGAACAAGCACATTGGAAAGCTCTTATAGAAGGGAATGTGGATCCCAAAGTGGACGTCTACAGTTACATTCTCTTTTGTTTTAGACTAGGGAATTTATTTTGAGACTAAGTAAAGTCAATCCTTTTGTAATTCTGCTATAAGTTAAATTTGATTCTTTTGGGATGTAATTGTCATAGATTGACATATTCTTTTGGATATAATGGTCATGGTTGGCCTATTCTTTTGGGATAATATTGTAAATGTTAGATTTGATGAAGGAAATTTCTTCAATGATAAATTTATTTAGTTGCTATCATGTTGTGAATGGTTTTTAGTTTATAATGCCGTCCAGGGTGGGTTTTGGGGCGTTACAATATAGGAGGCCTTGTAGTTTTTTGGTTTGCTAGACAGAGGTAGGAGAGAAACCCTCAACGGGTATGGAATTGGTTAGAGACACCTCAGAGAAGGTGGTCTTGATACAGAAAATGTTTTCTCATGGCTTAGAGCCTGCAAAAGAGCTACGCCGACAGACGGCGACCACCTCTAGAGTTTGGGGTTGGTGATCATGTCTTCTTGAAGGTGATGTCTAAGAGAGGAGTGGTCAGGTTTGGAAAGCGAGAAAAGTTGTCGCCGAGGTATATTGGGTGCTTCGAAGTGGTCAAGAGTATTGGTACAGTTGCTTACCAGTTGGCGTTGTTACCAAATTTATTGGGTGTTTACGCGGTGCTCCATGTCTCTATGCTGCGGAAGTATACTCCAGATCCAATACATGTAGTGGATTGGGGTGAGTTGATTGTTGATGCAGATGAGACCTTCAAGGAGGGATCAGTGCGTATCATAGATAACCGAGAGCAGATTTTGCAAGAAAAGATCGTGAGGCTAGTGAAGGTGTTGTGGCAGCACCGAGGGTGTGGAGGAGGCAACATGAGAGTGTGATGACACTATATGTACCAGTTATCCTTTCTTGTTCGAGAATGAAGATACATTCTTATAGCCATTTAATATTATATGAATGTTGCACATGCATGTGGTTGAATGTGCATGTGTGTGTGAATTTCGGGGACGAAATTCTTCTAAGGGGGAAAGAATGTAAAACCCCGAAAAATTTGAACTTTTTATGAAAAGGGTAAAATGGTAATTTTCCATTTTTAGTGTGTTAAAAATTTAAATTTTTCTAGAATTCGGATGACAAAACAGACCTCACCATTAGATTCTTCTTGCAAAATCTAGTTATCCATACAAATTTTGTCGAATTATGAGATAGTTGGATTTTTTACGTTTTACGAGGCAATCAGGTCTCAAGTGACCCAAAAATAAAATTTTTAATCAAATTTCAAAATTTAAAAAATTAGTTAAAGCAAGTTCAAATAAAAATATTTTGAACTTGAACCGAGGCAAATTTTAATCTTTTTTGTGGTAAAAACGGACACGAGAATAAGGGACGTGTGACGCGTTGTGAACCAAGCACCTAAAGGGTATAAATAAGAGAGAAAATCAGATTTTATCCTCATTGTTCAGATTTCTACACGTGAGAAAAGAGAGAGAAAAGAGGAAAGGGAAGCCCTACATTCTCTCTAGGATCAACGTCGCTATGTCGCTCCAATCGACTCAAGCCAGGAGTTAAAGTTCATCTCCTCGTCGAGGGCTATGCCTACGTGCCAAAAAGGAGGGTTTTCACCAAAAATCCACAAATGAAATTTTGGGGGAAATCAAAGTTAGAGTTTGGGAGGTATTCTTGAAGGGTTCTACATCTCATTTTTACACTTCAAGAGATAGAGTTTTATCCTAACTAGGTTTATTTCCAACCTAGGAGTGTGATATGGAATGGTAGGTCATTAGGAAATTTTAACACTCGCCTATTGCGATTAATTGGATGAAATGGGTATTGAAAATGGGTAGAAATCGATTCTCATATGAATTGGTAATTAGAAGTTGCTAGCTTGTAATTTCTTGAAAAATGGTGTTTTGTGGGTAATGCTATGTGTTTATATTGTGCCTTGTGAGTTAAGTGCGTTATTGGTGTAGATTATGTATGACATGCTTGGGAAGAATTGTTGTTAAATGTGAATGTTAGTATATACTTATGATATATTAGCATTGTGATGACCTTATGGAAGTTATATGTTTTGGATATAACTTGCCATGAAAATGTTGAATTGTGGATAAATTAGTCTATATGACATTCATTACATATGGGGCATGACATTGATATTTCAATTGCTCATTACATTGCATATGCACGGAGGCATCACATTCATGGGCATGAGACATGAGTGTGGCTGTGTGTGCATGTTGTTGGGTCAATCACCGTCCTTGGTGGTTGACAAGTGAACTCGATATAGCTAGACCAAGGTTCAATAGAGTCGTGTGGGTTGCATGAAAAGAAACTTGTGTAAGGTATAGAGACTCCCCCTCTGGTGCAAGACCCGATTACTGGTTTATACAATTCCGTCGGTGCAAGTCCAAAAAAATGTATCGGTGTGCGGAACCAGATGTGAGACACCAAAACTCCACTACCCAACATAAACACATGATTTTGTTTTATAAAAAGGCCATTGGATGTGTAACATTAATGGCAAGGGCTTGGAATGCCAAGTTTTATTCTTATGGCATTGCATGGGTGATAGGAGCCGGTGGGGGCTTGGGTTGAGTTGCATGATTGAGTCTCATCTCATTTCATGGAATGACATAGTGAATTTCAACATTTAGTTGCATATTCTTGATTGGAATTGTTGTGGATGGTTGATTGTTGCATGTGAACATTTCATATGCATCTAGGTTGGGAAGTAGCCTTTTTAGGAGATATCCTATTAAGTGTGGCTCACTCTTTATGAAAAAATATTTCAGGTGCGAAATTCACACTGGTGGACGGCTCAAATCTCGAGCCTCAAGGTTGAAGAAAAGTCAAAATGTGGCTTTCTTTTGTGATATTGTAAAATTTTTTCTAAAAACTTAGTTTGGGCATGTAAATATGTGGAATGATTGTAATAGAACTTGTCTGGATCATGTGTAATGTAGAAAACTTCATTTTACATGTGTTGGGTTGATATGGAATGGATTGGAATTCAAAAAGGAAGGAATTGTAGGAAAACAGAAAAAACCTTCTGGAAGGAGTTTTCCAGCGGGCAAAACCTTCCAGAAGAAATTTTCCAGAAGGCAAAACCTTTCGGTAGGTTTTCCTAAAAATCTGAAATTTTTGAAATGCTTTTGCCATGCTTTTGGTCCTTGAGTCCTTTTATTCAAATGATGTAAATGGACAATGACAGGGTATATAATGTGGTATGTTGGACCTCAGATAGGTCATATAGTTGAAATGTGCATAGGTTATGCGTTGGGAGTTCTCGGAACAAGGGAGACTCTGTCCAAATACCGTGTTGCTTATGATCCCAGTGAAGGGATGTTGTACCGTGGTATCAGGTTAGACGGCATTCACAGTTATTTTTGCAGGTTGATAGGTGATCAACGAGTTAATAAATGACCCCCCGATTTTAGGAGCATCACAGAAAACCCTACCTCTTGAAGCATAAAACAACGGTAGGAAGATTCATGATTCCCAAATCACACCTAAACCCTAGATTTTTCCGAGCCCCATTTTTTAAACTTCACCCAAATCTGCGCACTTTGGTATGATTAAATAGCCGTCGACAAGGAGAACAATTTTTATCCTTGGTTTGAGTCGATTTAAGCAACGTAGTGGCGTAGATCGTACAAAGAAGGTGGAGCTTCCCTCTCTTAATTCTATTTTTGGGATAATCTGATGGGTATGGGGAGAAATCTGATTTTTCTCCCCTATTTATACCCTTTAAATGCTTAGTCCTCATTTTGTCACACGTTCTCCTTTTTCGGGTCCAATTTTTACCCAAATCGATTAAATTTCGTCCCAGTTCAAGTTCAAAATATTTTTATATGAACTTCTTTTAAATTATTTTTCAATTTTTTAAATTTAATTCCACATCTCGTTTGTAGGCATGCGATACCCAAACGCTTCGTAAAACGTGAAAAATTCGACCCTCTCAAAATTCGACGAAAATTGACGTAGTAGCTAGATTTCGCAAGAAGAATCCAACTATCAGGTCCGTTTTGTCGTCTGAACTCTATAAAAATTTTGTTTTTCAACTCGTACTGAAGTAACAAATTACTGTTTTACCTTATAAAATTCAAATTTACCCGGGTTTTACAGGTAAGTCAATGATGCTCATCCATTCATTCTCCTTCAGAGTAGGCAGATCAACTACAGAAGCTAAGTGGGCAACCATGATGTCGGAATAAACTTAGGTGGTGGTGCAATAGATGAACTCGCATGTGAGTGAACAGGTTATTGTGGTGCACAAGGTCAAGTCTCTTCATGTGGAACCTCCATCTCATCCTCTCTCTCCTCCTTTACTACAATATACTTGGAATAAGCTTTACTTAAATTTAAAGAACTCATGTTGAGAGGCCTTTTGGGGTTCTGCATCCTATCCTTAGGCAAGGTAATTGCACCATGTCCCTTATAGATCTAAGTAATCAATGTTCCAAAATGAAGACCATCTGATACTCTCTTCTCCTCAAAAGCTTTCTTAATGACCCCAAAAATTTATAAAGGCATATCTAGCTAATGTATGACCCCGTTCTATAAATAAATATGGCTAATGTTATCTAAAGAGTTCTTCTAAAATAACTACAAGTATGATAAGAACTTTAAATTTTTGTTGACAGAATAGCCATGAAGTTTGAGTTTCACATGCATTGACTTTGGGGTCAAATTTATTTTCTTAGTTTGATGATGAAACATCAAAGTTGGAATGTACCCTTTAATGGTTGATTTATATTTTAGAGATTTTTAGTAGATGAAATTGCATATTGTTGTTTGACTTATTTTATGGTATTTTTAGTTATGCACTCATGATTTGAAAGGTCACTAGTTTGATCACATCTATATATATGAATTTTGGGTGTGAAAAAGTTGGTATCAAAGCATTGGAAGTAGGTATTACATGGTAGTTGTATGAAGTGGATAGCTAGGTATAGTTGTAGTGAATAGAGGATGGAAGGGATGCTAAGGCATAAATCCTTAGGGAAATAAGTTTTCCAATACTGGAGAAAGATTATGAGATATGAATAGTGACAAGGAAAATTTTCATTTGTGTAACTTAAGTTTTGAGCTATCATTGAGAATATTGATGTATTTTGGTGTGAGCGTAGATTAAAGTGCCTTGATAGATCATGAAATATAATGCTATTATGGTTTGGTGTTATGTTAATTCTCAGTGTTATGTCTAACCGCTAGTGATGCTTAAATTTTTGGAAGTCAAGGAAATTTAGGAATAAGTGCATATTTTGTTTTACGATTGAAACTACGGGATTATGTTCCCCCCCCCCCCCCCCAAAAAAAAAAAAAAGTGACTAATATATTATGAGATCATTTATGTTCAAATATGATAAATTAGAGGGGTATGATGAAATAACCAAGAATTGGTGCTAGTTTTAGGAATAAGGGTAAGAATTGCGGTTATGCTTTCTAGGCGAATTGGAGATCATTATATAACCACGTACATGAGGGTATCAATATTGGTTTCAAAGTATTATGGATTGGCTAGTGTTGCCCTTGGTGGAATTAAAAGTAAAGTAGCAAACTAACTTTGGTACATTTGGATTGTTTGAATTGTTAGATAGGGTCATAAGTGGAAGATTGGTTGAGGGAAGTGTGATTAGGCAATCTTAATGCAATATAAGTTTAGTTCACGATGCTTAAACTTTTTAAACTTATTTACAATCGAGAATCTCTTGGTTGAGTGTGTGGTTGACAATTGACTTGTACTCACAAATGTTAACTAAAAATGGAGATCAAGGGTATGGATAAAAATATGAAAACATACGAAAAGGAAATCTAGAAAACTAAATTAAATTTTAGTAATTACCTTTGAGTCTCAATATGGATAGATTAAAGACTATAGATGTTAGAAGTTTGAAATCAACTGTAAGGGATAATTATTGGAACAAAGATGATACTTTATTTGGTGTGAACTTTAATCATGGCGTGAGATCTTTTAAAGTTATTGGAGTTGCGTTGTGAGAATATGGAGTCATTTTTCTTGTCTCTTTTAATCCATCATTAAGATATATCTGAATAGGTTGGAGTTAATGATTGTTGATATAAGTATTAAAGATTATAACTTTGGGAAAAAAAAATCTTTACTATTAGTTGTGATGATTGGAAGGATGCAATCAAATGATTAATGTCAATAACTATGCAGATCAGTTTTGACATTAGTGGAGAAACTTTTATGCAAATTTTTGGGATAATAGGCTAAGGTTATCTGATTAGCATAAAATATTGCATATCCTATGTATATTTGCACCCCTTTTATGCTTGCTTTTGTGGTAAAAATGCCAGATATTGCAATGTTTTGAACTATTAATGGAGTTTTGGTATGTTTGCAGGTAAAAGGGCTTAAATGGTGCATGTAGGCCCCTAACATGGTGCTTAAGGTCAATGAAGTTGAGGAGAAGGCTTGACGATGGCTTGGGAGGTGAAAGAACCAAGAATTTAACAAAACAAGTTAAAACCTACTGATAGG
The DNA here is from genome assembly GCA_963454935.2 of Ilex paraguariensis. NCBI lineage: Eukaryota > Viridiplantae > Streptophyta > Magnoliopsida > Aquifoliales > Aquifoliaceae > Ilex > Ilex paraguariensis. The sequence continues at coordinate 114,264 of CAUOFW020000370.1, forward strand.
TTTTTCATAAAACTACCGGTAGGTTTTGGCTACTGGACTTGCACCTACCAATAGATTTTTCTCACTGGAGTAAAATCTACCAGTAGGTTTCCATCGACCTATCGGTAGGTTTTGTTGAAAACGCTAGATTCTGTAACTCAAGTTCTGCCACTTTGTGGGCCCAACTATTGATTCTCCCACTTGCTCCCTAACACCTCCTACACACAGACATGTCTCTCTTACCTTGGCCTTGGACTTTGAAGACTTGAGCATTAATGAGGAGGAGATAGAAGAGGAGAAGCCTGGGGAGTGCAGGCTAGGCCTGTGCTAGCTTGCCCAATGCCTTCAAATCAGCTTCCTATGAATGGGAGAGCTGACACACACCTAGGGGGACCTCTATGGACAAATTTGCAAGCCCCATTCACCATTATTGAGGTTACATTGCATTGCAGAGTGAGAAGCTCCAAGGAAGAAGACATAGTTTAGAGAGAGAAAGCTTATGTTTTTGCATTTTCTTCCATCCATTTCACTTGTGGTTCCTGTAAGACTTGTGTAAGCTTCATTTAATGTCTTTAATGTCATTTATTACAAGTACATTTCAAGTTTAGTTCTACATTTTGGATTTCACCATTGTTGTATTAAGTTCTCTACATTTCAAGCTTTTAAAATGGGTATTCAATGCATTTCTTCTTAGTTAACTTTTCTTTCATTAGTTTAAGTTCCAATCTTCATTTTTTCATTATGTCTCTTTACATTATGCATGTCTTTCCTTTTATTATGAGTAGCTAAGCTTTAAGTTGGCTAATCCAAGGTAGAACTCCTCTTGAGTATGCTATTTCAACTCATTTTCTCCTCATAATGTACGTTGATTTGGTTTGACTAGGTCGAGTGTGGACATGGTTGTACGTTGATTTTAGTCCCGTACTTCCTATGAATCAATCAAACATCTAGACACCATTGGAGGAAGGTCTTGAGTTGAGTTGAGTTGACATTCCCATTAGAATGACCTCTTCAGATTAGCCAACACTTGTTCTAATTTTATTTTCATCAAGAACACAAATCACCATATTCAAACATCAAAGATTTTTACACTTTTCATTTTTCACCAAAATCATCTTCAAAACGATTCACCTCCTTCCCTAAGGAGACGACTTTGGAATACGATTTTCAAGTAAAACATGACACTCAAAAGTCTCTATGTGCTTAGGAAGCACTTTTGTTCACACACACACACACATTTCATTCACACACCCGTTTTCCCAATTCTTTCATTGAACCCAAGTGAGAGTGACACTTACCCACACACATAAACCATATACGCATTTGAGGTTCATGTTCGAAGATTAGGGAATACAACAAAATAACATCAAGCATTTTTGGCACCCTTATCCTAGCAACTAGCGGATCATTATCATGAATAAATGTTAAGACTAGAGCGACTAATGTCATTAAATTAAGGGGCATTAGTTGAATCACCGGAGTCTTGTTTTGTTTTTGATTATATTACAAGAAATCTGATAGTATTAATTGAGAGGGAATATTGAGATTCTTGGCAATCTATCTTTACTTTGTGGTATATGACAACAAAGAGATTTGTATAGGATTGAATAATAGGGATTCAATATTACATGTAACGTGAATAAAATGGAGTGACTTTTGAAAGTCTCTGGGGACTGATTACAAGGCTTGGTGATTCTAGCTCAAAGTCAGAGATTAAGGATGAATACTTGGGAGATACTAAAAAGAATTAGTGGTAATCGAGCTGGTGAAAATTTTGGAGAGATTAAGATTGATCTAAACGTATGATATTAAATATTCCATATCATAGATAATAACTGTCATACTCACATATACTCACACAACCCATTTACACAAAGTTAAAATTATTACATCTACATTAAAACCTTGTTCAACCCTTGCTCAACATACTTAACTTGATATCTGATAATAATACAAATTTACATGACCAAACGTTTGCAAAATTTGACAATATGTCACAACTTTAATCTCTCAGAATCTCTAGAACTCAGTATTGGACTTCAATCTTCTTCCAATTCCCTGAAAATCACAAAATGTGGAGGGGGTGAGCACAACATGCTCAATGAATGTACATTTTTAGTTTACAGATAATAACAAAAACATACTTAATGCACTAACATTTAACTTATAAGTTTAAACAGATAACAATAACAAACCATCACACGCATTACTTTCACCTATTCGTATTTATTCACCACTAAGGCTGCAGCTTAGCCAAGTAGGCTATATTTGCCATCTAGGCACAATTCACCACTAAGGCCAAACAATTGCCATTAGGGCCAAAAATTTTCCCTTCATGGGCTATACTAGCCAATAGGCTCTTCGCACATCAATATGGCTTTAAGCCTTCACGTAATCATTGTCAATCAATAACTCACAACGTATTTAATATCAATAATTGGTATTAGTCATAGCAAGTAAATTCACTATCTCAAAGCTATATACCATTTATAGACCAATAATCTTCACATACATACATAATAACACATAGGCATATTTTAATTATTGCCCATCACATGAAAAAGCACACTCACCTCAGGTTAAATTCCAACCCGGACTCAATCCTTTTATGTAATCTTAGGTGAATTTGATTCTGGCACTGTCGTCTTTGCACCTAACACACTTCACCATAGGTTTCATTAATATCATTACAAATATATGATATTACGCTACACATGCATGAGTGATTAATTAGGCTTAGTCCAAGGCTTCCTTAACACCCCTTTCATTTACTATCATTTATCAAACCTTTAGGTTTAATGAGGTGTTAATAGATAAATAAAATCAATTATAATTGGTTTAAACCCATTAAAATGCATGAAGAAGGTTTGAGGTTGAATGGACAATGGATCACAGATGACACAACAAAATAGTGAAAGTTCATGTTCATACTGGTAGATCAATAGAAGTCCTACCGGTAGAACATCTCACAAAATATTGTTCTTCCAGTAGGTCACCTCTATCTACCTACAGAAGTCTATTAGAGTTGCATCCTACCAGTAGATCTTCACTTTCTATCAATAGAAAACCTCACAGAACATCATCCTACTATTAGGTTTTCACTTTCTACTAGTAGAAGTCTAACTTAACCCCACTTTAATTTCATCTTCTTCCTTCTGTTCAACCACAAAATTCCCAACAACAACCATCAATCATATGCATGTTTTTCAATGGAAATCCATACAAATAACATACCCATATCACAATTACAACCAAAACTCAAACCATCATTTACAATCATAATTCACAGCCCAAAACCTAACTCATGCTTTTAATAGTAAAACACATGAATTTTCAAGACATTTTCTTACCAAAAGAAGTTACCTCCAATCAATTCTTCTGAATTTTCTTTCTCCCTTAGCTGAACTTCACTTGACCTTCTCTCTCTCTCTCTCATTCTCTTTCTCTTTAAGTTTTCTTCTTCTCTCTTTCTCTCAAGACCCCTCCCCCCCCCCCCAACACACACACATATACCTAACAACACATGTCCTTTTTAATGACTCATCAACCCCTTAATCACACTAAAATCCCCTTTTGTTTCCCTTACTCACACAAACAATCCACAATTTAAATCATTTAATGATTTACACTCAAATGCCTAACACTTTAATAAAATCTCATCCATACTCTCAATCTCATTGAAATTAAATAATAAAATTCTTTAGCTAGAAACATATCTAACCATTCAAGGTTTAATTTTCACAATTCTAACTCCACACAAATACTAATAAATCACACTTTGACCCACTATATTTATGAAATGCATTGTTATGCGTGCTTGGATCTCACACTAACCATTAGTTATGACTACATAGATGAATGTAAAAAGTATAAACTTGAAAAGTAAGAATCCATCTTTGGAATAACAAGGTGTTTAGTTTCATGAATGTAACTATTTGGAACCTATTGGTGTCCACCGGACCACCAAAACTTATGATTGTCCTTAGGATTGGATAACATGAAGTTGAGTCTAATGGTGGATACATTTATTAGAATGGAAATGAGAGCTTCTAGAACTATGATATGATTCTTTAGTGGTGTGATTGCAAAATGCAAGGGCTAGTGTTTGCATTGACATGAGAAGGATATGGTTTTACATCGAAGAGATTGAGATGATCATCTTTAGGCTCACAGGTGGAAACTAGTTACACAAGTTCAGGCACGTCTTGGGCTACACCATGTCATGAGTCATGTACTCAAGAGTAGTTTGGATGGGAATATAGTGAATGGGATCATTGAGTACAAGAGTATCATGGTACCATGAACGAGTGTAATGTTCTAATTCAGCATGAGGAAAGATGAACCAACTTATATATTGACTTGATTTGAAATGTGTACACCTAAGCGCAAGCGGTCAAGCGGTAGTAATAATCCAGTTAAGTCTAGAGTTGAATCCACAGGGAACAATAATTGGTGTTCTGAAGTGAACAGTGATAGAGACCAAGTAACTAGAAACCTTGAAAGTTTGAAATTATGGGATTTCCTGAATAGAATATAAGATTCTTTCCATGAGTTTTTTAGATAAAATATAAGATAAATTCAAATGTAAACAGTCACCCTTTAGTTCGAAGATCAGAACATGTAGTTAATCATCCGATTTATTATACTTGTGCTTTATAACTCAATTAGCTCTCATGTCAACAACAAGTTAATCGAAAGATAAAGATGGACTGTGAGAATTAAGCACATGGTTCTGATGCCTTTCTAGAAGTTTATAAGAATTGTTTGTGCCGAGACTCAACCCATCTAAAAACAAGAAAGTGTTTCTACAAGGAATCCAACCATGGCATTAATGTTCCATCCTTTAGATAAAGCACAAAGATTGAACTGTTGTCACGAAGATCTAGCCGGAGTACTTGCCTTGAATCAACGAGTCTTTCTATGCAAGAGTCATCCATGACATAGAAAGAACCCACGATTATACAAAGTACCTTAGCTTTGCTAGATGCATTCAATCATTCAATAAGCAAGTGGAATATAAAGTATTAAAGCATAAAGAAAATGCATAAATATAACTTGCAGATAATTTATACATATTCATCACCTCTTATTAAAAGTGAATAAGGAACTACTCACCCTTCATGGCTTTAGTCTAGAAAGTGGAAGAGTTTCACTCCTCTAAGAAAGAAGGGAGCTCAAACAATGGAAGTGAACGACATGAACAATGAAAGTAGAAGAAAGCTAGTCACTTTTGGAGGGTTGCTTCCTCAACCAAAAGATGAACTAACTTTCTTGATAGAAGCAAATACAACATACATCTAAGACTAGCTACATGAGTGGGAATCTAAGCCTCCATCTAGTTCTTCTACTAGTTCTTGGTATAGTCTATGCCTTACAAACCAAGTTCTAGTCTTCTGCCCAAAAACCTTCCTTTCAAAGGCTCCTCCAAGGGGAGTATTTATAGGCAAGGAGGAAGAGGGGGGGGGGGAGACAAGAGAGTGTGAAGGAATAGTGTATGCCACCCAAGTCCAAGTGAAAAGTCAACTACTCTGCAGCCCGCTTACGAAGAACGTTCCAACTTGAGTTGGTGTTTGAACGTTGTATCTATTTTTCCTTCATGGGCGTTCGAAAGTTTCTTTTGTCTTTGCTTTAAGGGCGTTCAAACACTAGATGGGGCCTGACCTTCTCACTCAAGTGGCCGGTGGTCTTCTGTGGAAACCTATTTCCACACTCCATGCACATCGTGGCGCTTTGCACTCATTAGTCTGGTCTTCAATCAATTCAAGTTGATGTTCAAACGTGAGTTGGCGTTCGAACATGGTACTCAAGTACCTCAGAGTCTTCCTTCTTGGCTGCAACATGCCATATCTCAACAGTCTGGTCTTCAATCAATTCAAGTTGACGTTCGAACATGAGTTGGCACTCGGACGTTCTTGGCTTGGTCCAAACTTTTCCAATTTTTCTCCAAAATATGCTGGTGTTGCATGAAAGTTTAATACTTATTGCCTTTAGTCCCTTGTACAATTTATGACCTAAAATGTCATCATTTAAACTCCATCAAAGTATAATTAGTCATTAAAAGAGCATAGTAATATGATAATTTTGACTACTAATCATATATAGTAAGTAATTGCACGTGAATGTGCAAAGTAGGAGTTGATTCTTCTGATGCCCCTAAAATCGAGGGTCCTTTGTCAACTCATTGATCACCCATCAACTCGCAAAAAATACCGGTGAATGCCGCATAACCCAACACCACGTCACGACATCCTCTTTACCGGGATCACAACAACTAAAGTTTGGGTAGAGTCTTTCTTGTACTAGGCACTCCCAAATACACAACCTATATTCCATTCAACCACATGACCCATCCAAGACCAAATATACCACAATTTATACTCCACTATTGCCTATTTACTCCATTTGCATAAAAGGACACAAAGGCCGAAAACATGGCAAATCATTCTTAAAGTTTTGGATTTTAGGAAAACATACCGGTAGGTTTGTCATCGTTCTACCGGTAGGAAAAATCACTGAAAAAGTTCTACCTCAAAACTTGAAGTTCTATTGGTAGGTTTTTCCTACTAAAAAAGTTCTACCGATAGAAGAACTCGTCGTTCTACCGATAGGTTTTAACAGTTTTCCTACGATTCGTTCATTTTTCAATTTCAATTCATTCCAAACTTATACAACCTCATACAAAACTTATATAACATCAATTTTAATCAAAAATACAGTTCATATGAGTTCACTTCCCAATTCTTTACAATATCACTTGTCCAAAACTAAATATCAAAAAAGTTTTTGTTTTTATAACACATGTTTCAAAAGTCACAACTCGATTTTTCTTCAACCATAAGGGTCCAATTGATAGCCATCCACCGACGCATATCCTACAACTGAAATGTTGTCCTCATAAAGAGTAAGTCACGCTCAATAGAGTATCTCCTAAAAAGGCTACTCCCCAACCTAGATGCACATGAAATGTTCACATGCAAATTCAACAAACAACAATTAATCCATTCAAGAATATGCAATTCATAATGGATTCTCTATGTCATGTCATGTTATGAGATGAGTCTCACACATGCAACTCAACTTGAGCTTTTACCGGCTTCCACAACCTATGTAATGTCATGAGTATAAAATCGGGGATTCCAAGCCATTGTCATTGTTGTTGCACATCCAACGGCCTTTTTTTAAAATAAACAATGTCTTTGTTGGGTAGCGGAATTTTGGTGTCTCACCACCGGTTCCATATACCGATACACTTTTTTAGACATTCACCGACGAAAGTGTATAAACCAGTAATCGGGTCTTGCACCCGATGGAGTATCTAGCCCTTCTTGCTATACCCGACACAAGTTTTTCATGTAACTGTGCGACTCTGTCGAACCTTGTTTCAACTGTACTGAGCCCACTTATCAACCACCAAGAATGGTGTTTGATTCAACAATATGCACACACCCACACTCATGTTAATGCCCACAATGCGATGTTTTCCGTGTTTATGCAAATGTTTATATACAATTGCATTTGATATGCTTATGCAACCAAGATTTCAAATTGCAATAACAACACCATGTTCAACATTTCATAAGCACAATATAAACAATTCCAATATCCAATCAATATTTCCCATGGTAAATTATACCCTAAGCATATAACCACCATCTATATCTTCAATGTCAATATATCATATGTATATACCAACATTTCTCCAACATCAATTTCCAAGCACGTTATAACATATTCAATATAATTAATGCACTTAATTCACATAGGCATTTAATCAAACACCTTCAAGGCACTAAATCATGTAATCACATAAAATGTTCAAATTCATCACATAACTCAAGAAATCATATTAAGTAACCTAATTCAAGCTAGAATTGATTTTATCCATTTCTATATCCATTTTCCACATTTCAGATACCATAGGTAAGAGCTATACGTGAGATTTCATCTCTAACACCCTACTCATTTCATATTTCAAACCTAATTTGGAAATAAACCTAGTTAGGATGAAAACTCTACCTCTTGAAGCGTAAAACAACGGTATGAAGCTCCAAGAACCCAAAACAAGCTCTAATCCATGCTTTTCCAAAAATCCCATCCTTGGAATTTCACCCAAATCCAACCTTCTTGGTATTGTTTTGTTGCCCTGGATGAGTAGAACAACTTTTGTTCTTGACTTGTGTTGATTCGAGCAACGTAGAGGCATAGATCGTAGAGAGAACATAAAGCTTCCTTCTCTTCTTTTGATTTTCTGAAAAATATGATGGGTATGGGGAAAAATCTGATTTTCTCCCCTATTTATACTCTTTAGGTGCTTGGTATGCATCCCGCCAGGCGTCCTCCATTCTCGGGTCCGATTTCGTCCTGAAATGATTAAATTTCGTTTCGATTCAAGTTTAAAATATTTTTATATGAACTTCCTTTAAATTATGTTTAATATTTTTAAATTTTATTCCATACCTCCTGTTTAGGTCACACGACACTCCATTGTCTCGTGAAACGTAAAAAATTTGACTATCTTAAAATTCGATAAAAATTGACTAGGTAACTAGAATTCGCAAGATGAATCCAACGGTGAGGTCTGTTTCATCATCCGAGTTCTAGAAAAATTTGAGTTTTCAACGCATACCATAGTGACAAATTACCGTTTTGCCATTTTTCATAAAAAATTAAATTTACTCAAGTTTTACAATTATAGAATTTTTAATTGTGGGGAGTGTGTAGTTGGGAGCTAAGTTGATATCAGATTTCAATGATGACGAGTTTCACTAGTTAGTGAGAGGACTGTACAAATTAAAGAGAAGTGGTATTTGATGAGTAATAACTAAATTAATGATCTAGTAATGATTTGTGGTGAAAAACTAAATTGGAAAATCACATAGAATATTGAGAATAATAGATAGTTTGAAATTAAGAATGAAGGTGATAAATGAATCCTAGTGAATAAAGGTGAGCTTGGGGGGCTTGTAATAACTACAATGATGATACAAACACGGAGTGATTGTTGGTACTAAAATGAGACATGAGGTGATAGTAAGAATGAAATTAATGGGAAGGATTATTGACAACTTGAGTGAATTGGTAACGACGTACATATAGGACCCATTTGGGTAAAAGTTGGAGGGATGGATTTAAAATTTCAAAAATAGGAATTACATTCTAATCTTGAAGCATTAAAGGGAGTCCAAAATCTTTCTTCGAGCGATCGTGCGAGACTTTTTATCTTCTCATTAGAGATAAAGTTTGAATTGGCGTTGAGACCTCATGGCCAATTGGAATTAGGCAGGTTGGATTGATGATTAAGCTTCGAGGAAGAAAATTTTTTTGGGAGGGTGAATTGTGAGACCCTGTAATATAAATAAATATGGATAGTAATATCAAAATATTTTTCTAAAATAACTTAAAAGATTATAGGAATTTTGAATCATTGTTGAAAGAACAGCGTAAAGTTTGAGTTTCGCATGTATTGACTTTTGGGTCAAATTTAGTTTCTTAGTTTTGTTGATAAAACAATATTTATGAATGCTTTCTAGTTAGGGAAGAGATATTTGTTTTTACTTAAAATTTTTGAAGTAGATGAAATTGAATATTGTTGTTTGACTTATTTGATGATATTTTTAGTTATGCACTTATGATTTAAAAGGTTATTAGTATATATATGGATTGGGGGCATGACAGATAAATAATGTCATCAGACTTTAACAAATCAAGAAAATAAGTAATTGAATATTCTCCTCCTAGATTATATTGAAAAGAATGAATATAAACAAAAAAATGGAACCCACATTTCATTAGATATACCCAATAGTACTTTGTATAGTCATCAATGAAAACGACATAATATCTTAGTCATCTTTTTGTAAAAATAGAACCACATCCCTTTACATTAGAATGAATAAGATCAACTACTGCAAGAGAGCAATTAAAACTCTTATTAAAAGGTGATACAATAAACTAACCTAACATGAATCCACTAAAGTTGAAAATATCAGGACTCTAAATTACCCAAACTACCAGTAGAAGCTAAAAACTTTAGATGACAGTGAGAAACATGATCAATCAAGAATGCCATAAATAAAAACTATATTAATGTGGATCATATGAAAAGAATATAAATCAATAGTAGAAGTAGAAATGTCTAGAACATTTAGGTTTCCAACACATACAACCATCCTTTTTATGGTTTGCCCCAATAAACTTCCTGAAATGTGAATCTTGCATAACACAATCCAAAGAGGAAAAGTGAACTAAAAATCTTAAATTTGATAAATGACTGCATAAAATGAACTTCGAAATAAGGTGAGGAATATAATGGACATGTGGAAGTGTTGGGTGAGTAGAAATAGTAGACCCAACACCAAAAGGGATATTTGAGTACCATTAGCTTTTCAACCATATATACAAATGGAGGGGAGAAAGTATATGAAAATAAGAAAGTAACTAATCAAGTAATGTTTAGCATATGAGTCAAAGATCTAGGAGGTTCAAGATATGCCAAAAGGACTTGAAGTGAACGAATCTATGTGACAAAACTAAGAGAGCATTAAGCTACTAGAATGAGAGAAGTCTCTGCAACTAATCAACAATTATAGTCAAACAAAGAGTTGATCAGATTAACTCACCCAGTGGAGTGCAACAGGTGCTGCATTACAATCTTAAGGCTTAAAGACTAACTTTGAGATCCCGAAGCATTTTTATTCACCAATTTAGGGCACTGAGCATTTCAATGGTTTTTCTCATCACAAAAGCTACACCTTGTCCAAAGCAACACGATCTCACCAATTTAGGGACCCCACTTGTCCAGGGCCCCACTCTTTTACGTTCTTGAAAATTATATATTTAAATAAAAAAATTGAAGATGTTATGTCGAATTGACAAAAAAAATGTACTATACAACTACACATACATATATGTGCCCTTTGTCAACTTCAAGGTTCGACAAAAGGATGCCAATTGAGTATTTTTATCTTTTCAATAGTCCCTAAATTTCATATACCATTATTTTTTTTCCAGGTTTTCTTAATTTCTTTCCCAACTTGAAGAAAAAATTAAATGTATATATGAATTTTTAATAACTTCAAAATGTAAATTGCACCTTATTGTTTTATAACAATTAAAAAACTCTACTTGCCATCATTTTATATTAGTTTTAGTGACTCCAACTTATTTATTTAGTTTTATTTTCTCAACCTCTAGAGTATGAACAGTCACTTTCACTTGAAAACTCAATGTTTTGTGAAGAACTACCAAGATGCGAATGAGAGTTTGAAGATTTTTTTTGCTTGCGATCAATCTAGTGGGCTCCTTTCAAGCCCATAGTTGGAATATCCAACCTCAGCAGCTCCCCTAAGAATTTGGTTGGTGTAGTAGATTGACTTTCTAAACTCCTTGATACTCCCTTATCAAAGTAGAGTTGGTTGCAGTTTCTGATATTGCTAGGTAAAAGTATGACTTTTCCCCAAGAACTACCCCTAATAGGAGCGACGGTGAGCCTAGGTATTGATTTAATTTCTCAAAAGCTAGACTGCAACCTATCATCCACTCAAAAGCTTTTCTAAGGGCTTTGAAGAAAGGTAAACACCGATTGCTAGCATTGGACACGAATCTGTTGAGTGTTGTAACCCTTCCAATCAAGTACTATACATGCTTAATTTTTTGAGTTGGTTGCATGTCCAATAGAGTTTAGATCTTGTCTCGATTGACTTTTATTCCTGTTTGTGACACTAGGAAGCCCAAGAATTTGACAAAGGAAACTCTAAATGTGCATTTGGTTGGATTCAGCTTAATATGGTATTTCCTTAATGTCTTGAAGGCCTCATCTAAGTGGGTCACATGTTCTTAAGTGAGCTAGATTTTTGTCAACATGTCATCAATGTAAACCTCTATGGTTTTTCCAATCAAGCTCTTGAAAATTTGATTAACTAGATGTTAATATATAGTCCTAACATTGTTTAGTCCGAAGGCACTGCTTGGTATTTGGTAGCAGCACATCCCTTGCTCTATGACAAATGATATCTTTTCTTGATTGTCTAGGTGCATGCAGATGCAATTATAGCTAGAAAAATTATTCATAAATCTTAACAACTGAAAACCTATTGTAGCATCTATCAGGAGGTCAATAGAGCAATCTTTTGGGCAAACCTTGTTGATATCTATAAAATCTAAACACAACCTCTACTTTCATTATTTTTTTGACCAGGACCACGTAAGCCAATCATTCTGGGTATTATACCCCTCTGATGGACGTAGCGTGCAAGAGCTTGTCCACTTCTTATAATAAAAGCCCTAGATTTGTCTAGGGCAAACACCTTCCTTTTCTATCTTACTGGTTTGAAGGAGGGATCTACATTGAGCCTATGAACTATCATCTCTAGATCAATTCCAGGCGTGTCTTCATGACTACAAGCAAACATGTCTATGTTATTGTGCAGGAATTCTTCCAATTTGCTTTTGACGTGCTAGGGGAGCTCGCACGAATCAATTAAAGGTCACCCGATCTAGGGTTTCCCCCCAAGCATATTAGGATTAGCTAATCCATTGTACAAGCTTCTTTACTCTTCAAACTTTCTTGGGTCAATATTCTCCACCTATTATGTGTTGGCTAATGGGCTGCTCTTGGTTGAGGCCACATAACATTCACTAACCATGACATGGTCTCCCCTAACCTCTCTGATCCCATTGTTGGTAGGGAATCGAAGATGAAGGTGGTATGTGGAAGGTATTACCTTCAAGGTGTTGAGAACTGATCGACCGAGGATAATATTGTATGCCCAAGGGCAATCCATCACCAAGAAGTCCACTATATGGGTGATATGTGTATGAGTTGCCCTATTATTGCAAGGATGGAGACTGTACCAAATTAATAAGTTTTCTCCCTTGAGAAAACAATAAGTAGAGCTCTAATAAGCCTCAAGTTACAACTTCCCACGTCCAATTGGTCGAAGGCTCTAGCAAAGATTATATTTGCTAAGCTCCTGTCATCTAACCATACTCTTCTAATGGTGTGATTTGACTAAGGGTCATCAAGTGGGAAACAGATTCCTTTGAGGTCTTCATTCGAAAAAGTGATTGTTAAAAGATTTTGGGCATCTTTCCAGGTTATACCAGGCTGATTTCTTCTGGGTCAAAGTCTATTTGAGCTCTTCGCACGTAGTCTTCCATATTGTGCCTTATGGTCTCAATGAAATTGGCAATATTTGTCCCTTGCTCTTTTATAAGGGGGTGTCCTTAATGTCTAGGGCCATTTAAGGACATTATCATTTTTGTACTTGGAAATGGACTTACTCGACCACTGTGTTCAATGGGGGTATAGACCGAGAACTTTCCTGTTAGAAAGCGAGCTCCTAGTCACTCACTTGTTGACACCCACTCAGTTCATCCTATTTTTTAAGGTATCAACCTTGTATGGATTCTCCTAATCCTTTCTCTTCCTCTCCATGGAGTGATCTTCTCCCCCCTTTTCTAGCATGAAGGGAATCCTCTGCATTCATATAGCTTTGAGCTCGAGAGAGGAGTTCTTTCATATATCAAGTCGGAGCTGCCTTATCATCTATGCTTTCAATTTGCAATAACTCTTGAGTAAAGCATGCTACATATTCTTGTAGTGATTTTCTCGTCCCTTATGTGGTTCAATAGGTAAGTTGCTAGCTTCTTGTGAGTATGCCTTCTTATAAAATGGAAGATGAATGAATTGTTTAGTTCTATGAAGGACCTAATGGACCCTGGGGAAAGTCTATTGAATCATAGCCGAGCTGCTCCTTTAAGAGTTATAGGGAAAGCTCAACAGATGATTTGGTTTGGAACATTTATGAAGTAGGATAAGGGACTTATATGTCTCAAGGTGTTCCAAATGATCCCTATTTCCATCAAAGTTGTCCATTATTGGCAACTTCAACTTTGGGGACAAAGGATAATTTGTAACATCATGCGAAAAAAGGGATTCCAAGCGTCAAACCAAGGTCTCCAAAGTTTCTAGATCCATGACTTTTATTGTTTTAAGTACTTCTCCGATTCAATCATTCATCTATTTGAACTTTTGGTCCAATAAGTTATTTTCCGAAGTGTTGGGCCAACCCTTCCATGATTTAATTTATTCTGTCATAACTCCTCTCCAAGTTAAGCATTCCCTAAGTCTCTTGTTGTTTGTTGGCTCGAAGGGGATATTTGTCGTGATTATCCTCTTTGGGTAACTCCTGGGAACGTTATTCTCTGGTGACCTCTACTGATCTATTAGTCACCATTCAAGATTTTCATTTTGAGGAAATTATGAGAAAGTAGGGAATTTCTAGTAGCTTCCAATAGACGACGCAATTTGTTGCTGTAAATATGCATCAACTTCCATTTCAGCTTAATTAAACTCTATTGACCTCCAAATTAGCTCTCCATGGGTCCACTTTAGTCTTTTGAAGATCTAGTTCAACTCTCCAGAGCCTAGCAAAACCCTGAATAGAAGTTAGAGACCAGAGGGGGGAGCTCTAGGGGTCGACCCTGCGATACTTAAGTAATTAATTTGGTAAAAAAATGTATTGTGATTTCTTAATCACGCACAATTGACTTATGTATTGTGATTTTTTCAATTCATATTTTGTTTTCTTATCCTAACTCTTTGCAATTATGCTCATGATGATAATAATTTAGGGAATCATAAGGAACAAATTTAAATTTGGAGGTCCCCAAATTTGGATTTAGATCCCCTTCATTATCCCTTGTCTTCAATTTCCTTTAATATAGTACTAAATGAGTGACATATGTAAGATTTTAAATTTCAATAGATAAAATATTTTTTATTTATTTTAATGTTGGTAGAGTGTTAATCAGGGAAAAAATTTCATTAATTAAAATTTAATTAAAATTTAAAATTTTACGTAAATTATACGTATCATGTGTATTAAAGAGAATTGAAAGGAACGGAAACAGGGATCCGAATCCCCCAAATCCTTCAATCTTTTTGACCGTTTTAGATTTTGCGGTCGCTGCCAAGTTCACGCCTCTAAAGGGCAAGTCAATTTTAATTTTAAACCAAAAAAGCAAAGTGTGATGGGCAATCTGGCGTTGTCGGTCGGATGCCGGCGAATCGGGAATCTGACCCACCAAGTGTATAGATTTAGTCATCTGCAATTCACTGAGTCCTCGCACACCCCAGGACGAGGTCTTCACGTGAACTCCATAACTCTTTGGTTCTGTTGTCAACTTGGTATTCAAAGTTTGGGCTCTCTCACAACCACCCCTCTTTCCAGCACAGAAACCAGCTCACCCCAAATGGGTCTTCTCTCATCATCTCAGATAGTGTTCCAAAATCTCATGGAATTTGCATTTGTTTATTCCAGCCTACTTATTAAGATTATATGCATATTATATAATATATTCATAAAGTGATAGTAGCACTTCCAGAGTTAGCAAATGAAAATCCCATTTTATACTATTTTTTGATCGACTCAACTGCCACTATAAACTATGTCTGGAAACCAAACCACCAAGCTCATTGTTTTTTGCTTTCTCTCTCATCCTCTCTTTCTACGCATGTAGCACAATACTGTATACAATATTGTGTATGCGTCTTGGAAAATGGATATGAAAGTTTAGAGGGGTACGCTACTGAGCAGTGTTTGCAGGGTGTGGTCCTTTTTTTTTTTTTTGCCATTGGATGGATCAGAAGAGGCAGTGATCGAGGCTTCTGGGGGGGAATGGGGTTGAGCCTTTTTAGAATTGAGTTGGATTTTAGTGGGCTGATTTGGGTTTTCCATTTTAAAGCTCTTCAAGCTGTTTCACTATCAATATTGCAAGTTCTGATCCGATAGCTACTGTTTTTTCGCCTCTGCTAGCTAAGAAAAGGTCAGTCTTTCAATTTCTCGCCTCTTCTTACTGAAAGAAATTGCCCACTTATAGGACTAGATCATCAATCTTGTAGGTTATGTTTTGTTCTATTAATTATGCTTGTTTTGTTATTCTTTTCATTTTTACTGTTAGTACGAGTTCGGTTTGGAATGCATAAGCACTTGTGTCGGGAGTAGTATTAGCTAATATTATTTTGTTGATCAAAGGGTTTGGAGCACTACTGAGGGACTGTTCGTATTTTTTGATAGTTAAAAATATATTTACCAGTTCAAGTTTGATAATGAGGATATTGTGTTTGAAAAAGTTTTGGAAGGGCTTCATTTTATGGTTTTTGAATGGCTTTATTTATTGTTGTTGCAAAATAGAACTTCGTTAGTTGACAGTTCTTAGCCACTATATTCGTGCCTTGTTGTAAGTTCTACTACGAATTTATTGTGTTTGAATCAGTTTTGGAAGGTCTTCATTTTATGGTTCTTGTTGCAAAAGAGAAGTTTATTATTTGAGAGTGATTAATCACTATATTCCTATCTTGATGTATCTGTTGGAAATGTGTTTAGATTACACGATATGGGTTTGGGCCAGAGAAGATTGCTCTTGTATTTGATGGACTATGGATTCTGTATTAGTTATGTCTCTGATCATGATTGAGCCGTCTTGTAAATTTTCTTGTTTCTAGCAGTGTACAAGGCATATTTGCATTGACATTTGACGTTCCAAAAAATGTTCATGATCATGACCGAACCATCTATTATCTTTGTCATTCTTGTTGACATTCCATAACTATGTCCTGAGATGAAGATTGTGACAGAACTAACTATTATTACTGCTATTGCTATTCTGTATGAAATTTGGTCTAATATTGTCTTCAATTTTTCTTTTCTGTTGGTTCAGATCTGGGTGAAAATGTCGTCTTCAAGACCTAATCATTCGTCCAGCACTTCAGGGAGATCAAAACACAGTGCTAGGATTATCGCACAAACCCCTATAGATGCAAAGCTCCATGCAGATTTTGAGGAGTCGGGTAGTTCCTTTGACTACTCAAGTTCAGTGCGTGTCACCGGTGTGGCTGGTGGAGATCAAAAACCTAGGTCTGGCAAAGTAACCACAGCTTACCTCCATCAGATACAAAAAGGCAAGCTGATCCAACCATTCGGGTGTCTGTTAGCCTTAGATGAGAAAACTTTCAAAGTCATTGCCTACAGTGAGAATGCCCCTGAGATGCTGACAATGGTTAGTCATGCTGTTCCAAGTGTTGGGGACCATCCTGTTCTTGGCATTGGAACTGATGTGAAGACAATCTTTACTGGCCCTAGCGCAGCTGCATTGCAAAAGGCCTTAGGATTTGGGGAGGTTTCTCTGTTGAATCCCATCTTAGTTCATTGCAAAACCTCTGGGAAGCCCTTTTATGCAATTGTCCACAGGGTAACAGGCAGCTTTATCATAGATTTTGAGCCTGTTAAGCCTTATGAAGTATCCATGACTGCTGCAGGGGCATTGCAGTCGTACAAGCTTGCGGCCAAAGCTATTACCCGGTTGCAGTCTTTGCCAAGTGGCAGCATGGATAGACTTTGTGATACGATAGTTCAAGAGGTTTTTGAACTCACTGGTTATGACAGGGTTATGGTCTATAAATTTCATGATGACGATCATGGAGAGGTTGCCTATGAGATCACAAAGTCTGGCCATGAGCCTTATGTGGGTTTGCATTATCCAGCCACAGATATTCCTCAGGCTGCACGTTTCTTATTCATGAAGAATAAGGTCCGAATGATCTGTGATTGCCGAGCAAAACATGTGAAAGTGATTCAAGATGAGAATCTTCCACTTGATCTAACCTTGTGTGGTTCGACTCTCAGGGCTCCACACGGTTGTCATTTACAGTATATGGAAAATATGAATTCTATTGCTTCTCTGGTTATGGCAATTGTAGTCAATGATAATGATGAAGAAGGAGACAGCTCTGACTCTGCACAGCCACAAAAGAGGAAGAGGCTTTGGGGTTTAGTGGTGTGCCACAACACTACTCCAAGGTTTGTTCCCTTCCCTCTTCGTTATGCTTGTGAATTTCTTGCTCAAGTGTTTGCCATCCATGTCCACAAGGAGTTAGAATTGGAAAATCAGATCCTTGAGAAGAATATCCTACGTACACAGACGCTATTGTGTGATATGCTAATGCGAGATGCACCCTTAGGTATTGTGTCGCAGAGCCCCAATATCCTGGATCTTGTGAAATGTGATGGGGCTGCCCTGTTATACAAGAACAAAATACATAGAATGGGAGTAACTCCTAGTGACTTTCAGCTGCAAGATATAGTTTCTTGGCTCTCTGAGTACCATATGGATTCCACTGGTTTGAGTACAGATAGCTTGTATGATGCAGGGTTCCCTGGAGCTCTTGCCCTTGGTGATGTAGTGTGTGGAATGGCAGCTGTGAGGATAACTTCCAAGGATATGCTTTTCTGGTTCAGGTCTCACACGGCTGCCGAAATCCGATGGGGTGGTGCAAAGCATGAACAGGGTGAGAAAGATGATGGTAAGAAGATGCACCCGAGGTCGTCATTTAAAGCTTTTCTGGAAGTCGTTAAGACTAGGAGTTTACCTTGGAAGGACTATGAGATGGATGCAATCCATTCTCTGCAGCTTATCCTGAGGAACGCTTTCAAGGATACCGAAGTCATGGATTTAAACACGACTACAATCCATACGCGTCTCAATGACCTCAAGATTGAAGGGGTGCAAGAACTAGAAGCAGTGACAACCGAGATGGTCAGACTGATTGAAACAGCCACAGCGCCGATCTTGGCAGTTGATGTGGATGGGCTGGTTAATGGATGGAATACAAAAATTGCTGAATTAACTGGTCTGCCTGTTGATAAAGCAATTGGAAGGCATTTACTCTCGCTCGTGGAAGATTCTTCAGCTAATACAGTCCAAAAGATGTTGGATTTGGCTCTTCATGGTATGTTTTATTTCTATCTTTCATCCAAATGGCCTATGTATTGTCCAGTCATGCTTAAATTCACAAAGCCATTAGCATGTGCATGTGTAAGTGATTTTTTATCTAGACCAAAATGGTCTGTAGTGTCATCAAAGAGAGCTTTACCAAAATGCTTTGTAGTGTCATCAAAGAGAGCTTATATCTCACATCGAAATATTAAAGCCACCCAAGATGGTTTATATGTTTGAGGATTCTCTCAACCTGTTGCTAGTTGGTTTTGGGTTGAATGTCTTTTAATATGTTATTAGAGCTAGGCCTTGGTTGGTCTTTAGACTTAACCTCTCAGCGATCTAAATTCACTGGTTTATTAGGGGTGACAATCAAGTCGTGTCGTGCCGTGTCATTTCAGGTTCGTGTCAAAGAACCCTCAACCTGAACACGACCTGTTAAAATAATCGTGTCAAAAAATTCAACATGAACCTGCCTCGCTTATAACCCGTGAATCCGAACACAACCTGTCTACAACACGTTTATGTGTTCAAGTCGTGTCCGTATCACTCAACCCGTTCGATTGGTTAACCAACCCAACCCGACCTGTTAACCAACCCGACCTATTACACAGTTAACCATTTTCAACCAGGTTTAAATACATTGAACAGTCATAATCCAAAAAAAAAAACCTATTCAACATCAATAAATAATAAATTTAATCAAGAGTAATTCATCCATATCTGTAAAGAAAATCTATAATAATATAACACAACCAATTAATATATTTTAAGTTCTAACCAAATGTTACTAACATCTCAAAAACAACATATCCTAATTAAAATAGTACATATTGGATAATAAAGAAAAGTCTTAGACACACATCAAGATCATAGTCCCTAAAAATGAAGCGGCTATTCTTCAGCAGCCACCAGTAGATAATCCTTCAAAACCACAATACAAAGAGTCTCACAATTCATACCGCTTCATCTCCTAGAAAATTGGAAGTTAGAGTTAGAGTTAGAGTCAATGATGATTGATGAACCAAAAAGTAAAAACAATATTGAGGCTCATTGCAACAAACTTAAAAGTCTCATCATGCTTCATTAACCACCACATTCGAACTTTCCACAGTGTTGCACCCATTTATGTTGACATTCATAACATCTTCAGTCAGCTCATCCAATTCCAATTCCAATTCCAATTCCAATTTAGCACCTCTTAAATGGCGAAACAAAATAAATATAGATATAAGAATGTTCTTTTCAATCAAATTAATAACGCAATTTATATATTTACCTCTTTCTTCAAACAACCAATCCTTAGGGCATATTAAAACCTCTACAACTTGAGGTTTTAAAGTACTACTATATTGGTTGAGAACACGACCACCAGTGCTAAATGCCGACTCCAAAGCAACAGTAGAAACCGGAATGGTCAACAAATCACGAGTCATAATAGCAAGTTTTGGATACCGAAATTGGTGAGCATTCAAATAAGAAAGTACCTCAATATTTTCTACCATATCAACCAAAGGCTCATCCAAGTATAATTCCAATTGACTTTTATTTGCATTAGAAACAACTCTAATGTTCTTGTATAAGTTAAATCCCTAAATTAGGAGAAAGAATAGCACATCACAATATACTCATACAATAACATCAAATTTGGTTGAATTTAACTAAAACAAAAGTACCTTCAAAAATTCAGTACGCATTTGAGTAGGATTTAGCTATCGACTAACATCACTACGAGGACAAGAAGATATTGTTTGAGAAGAAGAACCCTTAGAAGCATTTCCCCTGTATTCATCAAATAAAGCAAATAGCTTCTCACGAACATTCATACATTCTATTGACCCTTCACGGTAAAGCTCAACATAACACCACTCCACAAATTGAAATTTATAATGAGGATCAAATACCACTGCAATAGCCAAGATTACACTATAATCGAACCAATACTTCTCAAATTTTCAAGCATTTGATAAGTCATTTTCCTTATAAAACCATCCAAACTTTGGGTCTCCTTACTTCAGATTAAATGAACAATGAAAACCTGCTCAAAGTATAGATTTTCTATTGGGTACTTAGTGCCGGAAAATACACAAGTAGCATTGTAAAAAACTTCCAAAAACTTTACCCCATTCCTCTTGGGATGGAAAATACTTAAAATTCGAATCAACAAGTTGCAAATGACTAAATGCACGACTGTAGTAGATGGCACTTGTAAGCATAAGATATGTAGAATTCCATTTAGTTGGAACGTCTTGCCTCAAACCTTTCTTGTTATCTAGAGATGTTTGTGAAACACACTCTAAAAATTTTTGTTTTCTTAATTGAGATCCTCTTACATACTTCACACATTCTCTAATCTTCTCCACAGCAACATCTACTTCTCTCAAACACTCTTGGACAATTAAATTGAGAATATAAGCACAACAACGTGCATGAAAATAAGAACCATCACTCAATAGTGCATTTCTCAAATTAAGTTGACCCTTGAGCATATTTACCAAGACATCATTTGCAGAAGCATTATCCAAAGAAATTGAAAACAACTTCTTCTCTATACCCCATTTACTTACCAAACTATTGATCTTATCAGCCAATGCAATGCCACTATATGGGGAGGCATAAAAGAGAAATTTAGAATTCTCTTATGTAAGACCCAATCTTTATCAATGAAATGGGCTGTGAGGCTCAAATAACCATTAGTAGCAATAGATGTCCATAAATCAAAAGTTAAACAATTCCTACCAGGTAACTCATGTAGCATTACAATGACCTTATTCATCTCTTTTGCATGCAACTTAAGGATATCTGCCTTGGCAATATTCCTTGTAATGCATTTGATCTTGAGGACACAAGTATGTGAAAATATTTTAACAGTCTCATACTCAACAAATTGAAATGGCAAGTCATACTTAACTACAACACAAATTAACAATTCTCGAAATTTTTCTTCACTAAATTGCTTACATGCAGTGACAAACTTGTCATTTTGGCACAAAAGTAATTGACCTATATCACGTGTGGTGGTCTTCAAACATTTTTTTTAAATGACGTTTCATATTACCTATTCCACACTTACTATCTGCGTTGTATTCTTTTACACACTTCTTACGTTTAGACTGGAGGATTACCTTTACTTTGCTTTTACCTCATCATCTGCATCATCTCCATCTGCATCTCCATCTCCATCTGCATTTCCATCTTCAGCTTCCAAAAGTTCAAAATGATGCCATACTGGTGAAGTGAGTGTGCGTGTGCATTTGCACTTCCAGTCTTTGTTACCTTTGCCCTTCCTTTGAGATACAATACTAGATGTATCACCAACATTTGGAATACTCCATTCTGTTGGTAATTCAGTTGTGCTTGCTTGGTTGTTGGGATTTATCTATAAATAAGTGAATATAAATTAATGAACCAGAAAAATTAATGAACAAGTATGTGAAAAAAAAATTCTACTATAGATCTAAACTAAGAGATCTCAACTGAGGTTAAAAAAGAAATTTGCTATCAACAATAAAAAAAATCTGCTACAGATCTAAAAAAAATTCTGCTACAAAAAAAAACATTTCTACTATAGATCTAAACTAAGAGATCTCAACAGAATTAAAAAAAAATTCTGCTATCAATAATAAAAAAAACCTGTTATAGATCTAAAAAAAACTGCTATAGATCTTTAAAAAAAAATCTGCTATGGATCTTAAAAAAAAAATTATGCTATAAATCTAAACTAAGAGATCTCAAGATTCTCAACAGAGGTAAAAAAAAAAAAATTTCTGCTATCACAAATAAAAAAAACGGCTATAGATCTTTTAAAAAAAAAAATTCTGCTATAGATCTAAAAAAAAATATTGCTATAGATCTAAATCGAGAGATCTCATCATAGTTCAAATTTTTTTTTCTACAATCAAAAATTAAAAAAAAAAAAAATCTACTAAAAAAAAATTATGCTATAGATCTCAACATGAGTTAAAAAAAAAAAAACTGATCTAAACTGAGATAAAAGGAGAGAAATTAACTGATTATAACATACCTTCTATAGATGGTCGCCTTCAATTGATAGACTTATGGCTGAGAAGGCGACGGGAAGCGAAAGAGAAGGTGGTCTCTTGGCCTACTTGTAATGCCTCAAAATCCACCTTGGAAGGCATTACTATCTATAACCATTGATGTTATGAGAGCAACTAACAAAATCCATAAATAAACGAAATTCCATTTATCATCCATAATAACTAAGGCATCATTCAAAATAAATATACCAAAGCATGACAATTACATCCAAAAACTAAATATTATCTTGCAGCGGAATAAATAAAACATTATCCTTAACATTGTCTCATAATTAACCTCTCAGTCTAGAACATAAAAGAAACAACTCTAAACATCCATCTCAGGATCCACGTTCCCATCAATTTGAGCTTCATAATATACTTGCTCATCAAATCTAAACTCTTCCTCTAAACCATAATCTGAAAAAGATATTTTTAGGAGATGAAGACTAAGCTTTGTAGGAAAATCATCCCCAAGTCAAACAAGGTTTTAAAAATATATAAAATAAGTCAGTCTTATTTTACCAAAATATCATATATATAACTTTGAAATAAAACAGTGACATTTCATCAGATCTCAAATTATACGTAGTCGTAATAAATTAAACGAAGAAGTAAAACCAACTTTCAGACAACAAATTATTATCAACACTGTATCTTTGGTATATAGTAAGATTTCGCATGAATACACAAATTGAGAATATCATGGCTCACACACACACACATACGCACACACTCAAACCTTGCAAGGATTCAAAACTTTAAGAAGGGCGTATACCGACACATCGGCAGTGACGAAACCAACCCAGGAATAGTATACTAGCCCTCAACCTCATGGTAGGAACTTTCAAACTCACTCGAAGTAATAAATGCATCAATCCACTCTACGATATTCAGTCAACGGTCACCCATGTTCATCAAAACATCCACACGAGATAAAATACCAACCAATTCACTAAATCATAGGTAAACCAAGAATCATAATTCCATAGGTATTTTTCCAACACAACTCAAGAAAATATACAAGAGATCATTAAGAAATATAATTTTATTTTTCGAACAAAGCACTAGAGTTTTTAAATCAAAAACAATGAATATTAAGGTAAAATCTATATTTTTTGAAAACTAGGGTTTCGGTAACAAGAATGAGGGTTTTTATGGCTATCAAATGATGACCTCATTCAAGATATGATATGATTTGTAAGAAAATCAAGAAACAATGATTTCATAACATATACATACGATTTAGAATCAAAACATACATATATATTAACATTAACCTCAATGAACAAGTTTAGGAAGAAACTCCTATCTTTAATCCGATGTTTGAAGATAACCCTAGCGTGTTTGAATCAATCTCGAAGCGAGAATCCTCCCCGTGTCTCTTCTCTTTCTTGCTCTCAAGCTTTCTAGGGTTTTCTTGGATGAACAATTGCTAAACATAGGCCTAAGGGTCGTTCCTTAGTATTTATAATACCAAAAGTGGAGAAAACTCTCAACACAAATCGTCCAACTTCTACCCAGTTTGTTCGGACGCATATTTCTCTTGTCCGGACGCACCTGACAGTATACCCCCAACTTCCAGATCAATTTTGACCTATTTAGAAGCCGATTCATGAAAATTTTTGTGAAATACATTTTTGTACCCCTTAAAATCTAGTTTTTGCTATCCAAAAATTAGCTTCATTGGACATTAGTGTAAGAAGTTATAACCAAAATAATAAAGTAATGTCAAATTCTTTCTACCCAAATCATCACCAAAATAGGTTTTAACTATAGAATATTTCCTAACTTCTAATACACCTTATATTAACTCTCTAAAGATTTTTCAACCTTCCGGATTCAATGGAAACCTTATTTTGACTTAAAAATATTTGCAAAATTATTTAGCCACACTTTTCAATCCAAACATCTCTAAAACTCAATTTATCTCAACGTAAATGCACGCAAAACTCAAACTTTATAATCAATTTTTCAACTATGATTCTAAGTTTCTACCATCATTTTATTAAGCTTAAGAGAAGTCTTAAGATAATATTATTCTTATTTTAATTTTTAATACGGGGTCTTACAATCCACCCGCCAAAAAGAAAGTTTCGTCCGCGAAATTTAATCATCGAGTTATTCTATCTAATTCTGACTGACCACAGGGTCTCAACGCACATTAATCCCTAAAGCAAGAAATCCAAGATCAGAATAGAATATCATATTCTAAATTTTAAATCCATCCTTTCTACTTATTACATCATTACAGTCACTTAAAGTCCTGAAGATTACATTCCTTCACTAGCATTCATTTATTATCTACATTTTGAATAATTTTATACAATTGTTTATACTAATTTCTTATCGTACATAACTATTAGATCATAATACTTAATTGTCTACTCATCAAATATCACTTCTTTTTTGAATTTCACCAATTCTTTCATTAAACCTCATGTGTACTTCTTACATGTAGCTTATTCATAAGCATATTAAAATAACTCAAATGCAATTCCGATATTAGGATAACTCATCTTTCCTATGCTAACATCATGATGTCACAAGTTATGAATGACATCATGGTAAGATTTATCTCGATTCCTGAAATAGATATAACATTCTTAATGACTTTGTCTCTTACTAGCTAAAAAGAATTTACAATCTTTGAAATCTAATAATAATTTGAATTCACAACTACTCTATTCCACATAAGTTAATATTATAGGATCAACTCTTATGTTGCACTTCCATTTTTAATTTCTCATCAGTTTGAAAGTTTTGAGAAGATATGTCAGATTCCACCAAAGTGTACAATTGAAACATAACCACACTTGTCCTTCAATTATAGTTTTTAAAATGTGTACACTAATGATCCATCTAATCTATTCAAAGGGAATTTTAGTAATTAACTAACTATAATACTTAGGCTAAGGGTCAAGTTATATCTCCAAGATATTTACTTTCAGTCCCCAATCTTGGGTTCAAATTAATAAACCTTACAATCTCCTTCATAATTCACTTGTATCCAAATTCATACTTTTAGATCAATCTTAATATCTTTACATTATTCACCAACTCGATTAATACTAATCTTTGTCTCTACATCCCAAGTATTCCTTCTCAATCTCTGACCTTGAGCTAAAATCAAGAACTCATGTAATCAATCCCTAGCGGTTTCTACACCCCATCCATTCTATTGGTTACATATAATCTTGTATTCCCATGATTCAATATAGAATAAATATATTTTTGATTCATAAGATAAAGATAGGCTTCGAAGGATCACAATAATCTTTCTCAATTCAATACAATCGGATTTCTTATAGTATAATCATAGCCAAAAACAAGACTTTCGATGATTAATCCAATGTTCCCTGATTTAACCATATTAGTTATCATAGTCTTAACCATTATTCATAATCTCCAATATAATAACAATCTGCTAATTATTAGGATAACTATAGTCATTTATCCCAAAAATTACATAAAGTTTTTACATCTATTTCAAAGCCAATCTGCACAGGTAGCATCACTTACTCCTCAAATTACATCTCCTAATTATCACCATTAACTATAAAATTCGAATCTTTAATATTCATACCAACAATCCTCAAGTATAACTAATCAAATTTATCTTAATAATGTGTACTAAGAGAGACAAGAAAAAGAACTCCATAGTCCCCCAACACAACTCCAATAACATTGACATATCCTACGGAATAATAGAAGTTCATATCAAATTTTGGATATCATCTTTACTTCAATAATTGTCTACTATATCTAACCTTGAGCTTTTAAACCTCTTTAATCTTTAATCCTACAAAATCGAGGGTCAAATGTAACTACTACAACTTAATTAGGCTTCTTAGATTTCATGTTTTAAATTTCTATAAGTTCATTTTCATAAATTGACCTTAATTTTCAATCAAAAGTTGTACATACAAGTCCGCTATTAACTCTATACTCAACCAAGAGACTTTTGATTGTTAATATTTTAGAGAGTCTAAATGTAGTAAACTAAACTCACAAGGAAATAAGATCACCTAATTATAATGTCCTCAATGACTATCTTATATAGGACCCTTCTAAACCCTTAATACTTCCAAGTAAATTTAATCAACTCTTCGTATTATTTTCAAACCAATATTTGTATCCTCAAGTACGTGGTTATGAAACAAACTTTGGTCCATTTAATAACCATAACCACAATTCCTATCGTTATTCTAAAATAGACTTTCATTCGATGTTACTTCACCGTATTCCTTCAATTGATCATATTTGAGAATTATACTATCTCATACTATCGTACTCACCCTAGAGGAAAATATAACACTCCCATGATCCATATCATAAAACTAAAACTACATTGATTCCTTAATTTCTATGACATTTAAGCAACTTACATAACTTTTCAAAACCTTATTATTCAAAAATTAGTCCATCTTAAAAACATCTAAGTAGACATTGCCTCCACGCATCTAAATTGGGTTTTCATATCTCCTTGATTTCTAAAAATATAAACAACATTAATAATAAAATAAAATAGTTAGAGTCGATAAGACATCAAATCATAGTCAAATTTTATACTGTTATCCATCAAAATACTTCAATCAATATAAGGGTTTCTCTAAATTAAAGCCTGAATAGTATGGAAACATGCTTCAGGATAAGTCCTTCAGAGTCTAAGAAGAAAATCATGACACTTTGATATCCAAGGAATAGCACAACTCATATTTTTTATCAACTTTGGAGAATATACTGATTTAATTCAGGTATTTCTAGTATGTGTGACCTATATGGTTAGAAAGATATACGAACTAAGATCCTAACCAAAAAAAAAAGGGGTACACAATTTGGACTTTCCAACAAAGAATTATGGTCCAATTAGTGAAAAATAGATTTCTTGACTGATGGTTCTGCTATACTTGTCCAACTCGAGTTTGGGTGGCTTTTATCATAAATCCTATCTCATACCCATCTCTAATATAGATAATATCACCAGCATAAAACATTCATGCCTCATATCATTTACAAATCAAAAGCCAAATTACCATCAGTCTCCTAGAATAGTCCATAACTACAGGATATTGAACTAGCATATCCATCCCAAAATTTTCGTCAACTCCTCTAAGGTAGCTAATCCATGAATTCGAACAAATAATTAATTCCTAACCTAACTAAACAATAAATCACACTTATCTTACAAACATATAACTTCAAACAAATTCAAGCCTAGAGTTTCTTCGGCCTCACCATATACTCCAGTGATAGTCCACAACCTACAGCTCCCATGTAAGACCTAATTCCAAGGCTCTGATACCAAACCTGTAATACCCAAAAATCCACCTTAGAAGACATTAATAGCTATAACCATTCATATCATGAGAGCAACTAACAAAATCCATAAATAAATAAAATTCTATTCATCATCTATAATAACTAAAGCATCATCCAAAATAAATATGTCAAAGCATGATAATTACATCCAAAAATTAAATATAATCTTACAGCGGAATAAATAAAACATTATCTTTAACATTGTCTCATAATTAACTTCCCCGTCTAGAACATAAAGGAAACAACTCTAAACATCCACCTTAGGATCCACGTTCCTATCAATTTGAGCTTCCCAATGTACTTGCTCATCAAATCCAAACTCTTCCTCTAAACCATCATTTGAAAAAAATGTTTATAGGGGGTGAGCACTAAGTTCTGTAAGAAAATCCTCCCAAGCTTGAACAAGGTTTGAAAATATATAAAACAGGTCGGTCTCATTTTATCAAAATATTATATATATAACTTTGAAATAAAATAGTGACAGTTCATCAGATCTCAAGTTTACGTAGTAGTAATAAATTAAATGAAAAAATAAAACTAACTTTCAGGCAACAAATCATTACCAACACTGTATCTCAGGTATATAGTAAGACTTTGTATGAATACACAAATTGAGAATATCCTGGCCCACACACATTCTCAATCCTCACAAAGATACACAACTTTAAGAAGGACGTATATCGACACATCGGCAGTGGCGAATCTAACCTAAGAATAGTATACTAGCCCTTAGTCTCGATACCTGTGAGTGAATCGTGGTTTGTTCCTCGTAAGGCACCACCCCCACTACGAGTGGTAGGGAACCTTCAAATCCATTCGGAGTAAGAAACGCATCTACCCACTCTACGATACCCAGTCAACGGTCACCCATGTTCATCAAAACATCCACACAAGAGATAAAATACCAACCAATTCACTAAATCACAGGTAAACCAAGAACCATAATTCCACAGGTATTTTTTCAACACAACAATTCAAGAAAATATATAAGAGATCATCAAGAAATATAATTTTATTTTTTGAACAAAACACTAGAGTTTTTAAATCAAGAACAATGGAATATTAAGGTAAAATCTATATTTCTTGAAAACTAGGGTTTCGATAACAAGAACGAGGGTTTTTATGGCTATCAAATGATAACTTCATTCAAGATATGATATGATTTGTAAGAAAATCAAGAAACAATGATTTCATAACATATACATACGATTTAGAATCAAAACATACATATATATTAACACTAACCTCAATGAACAAGTTTAGGAAGAAATCCCTATCTTTAATCCGATGTTTGAATTTAACTCTAGGGTGTTTGAATCAATCTCGAAGTGAGAATCCTCGCCGTGTCTCTTCTCTTTCTTGCTCTCAAGCTTTCTAGGGTTTTCTTGGATGAACAATTGCTAAACATAGGCCTAAATGTTGTTCCTTAGGTATTTATAATACGAAAAGTGGAGAAAACTCTCAACACAAATTGTCCAACTTCTGCCCAGTGTGTCCGGACGCATGTTTCTCCCGTCTGGACGCGTCTGACCCCTTGCTTCCAGATTAATTTTGACCTATTTAGAAGTCGATTAATAAATTTTTCGTGAAATACACTTTTGTACCCCTTGAAGTCTAGTTTTTGGTCTCCAAAAATCAGCTCCATTGGACATTAGAGTAAGAAGTTATAACCAAAATAATAAAGTAATGTCAAATTCCTTTCTACCAAAATCCTCTCCAAAATAGGTTATAACTATGGAACACTTCATAACCTCTAACACACCCCATATTACCTCTCCTAAGGTTTTTCAACCTTCCGAATTCGATGGAAACCTTATTTTGACCTAAAAATATTTACAAAATTACGTAGCCATACTTTTAAATCCAAGTAGCTCCAAAACTCAATAATTTTATAATCAATTTTTTAACTATGATTCTAAGTTTCTACTATCATTTTATTCATCTTAGGAGAACTCTTAAGATAATATTATCCTTCTTTAAATTTTTAATACGAGATCTTATATTATTGGGTGGCTGAGGGTCATCTGAGGGTGAAGTTGGTGAAGTCGAGACTGTGAAGTGAGGAGATTTTTAGCTTTAGGGTTATGTTGATGATTTTAATATTATTTTTATATACTTAGACTGGTCTCTGTTTTTTAGGCTTTTAGATTTTTCTTTTTCTTTTATATTTTTTGCTTTAGGGCTCGTCAGACTGAGGCTTTTCTTTTTCTTTTAAATGAGTTAAACGGGTTAAATGGGTCATTTTCATTTGAATTATCGTGTTGTGTTCGTGTAATTATCAGGTCATTTTCGGGTTAGGGTCAACACGAATAAATAAACGGGTTAAGCGTGTCAAATTCGGGTTATGCAGGTTGAACCAGAATACGACCCATTTTCCATTCATGTTGCGTGTTAGGTTATTTTCAGTTTCGTGTCAGGTTATAATCGAGTTTGAGTCAAAAAATTCGTGTCGCGTTTGAGTCGTGTTATCGTGTTGAGTCGAAAATTGCCACCCCTATGGTTTATTGATTGTGAAAATTGGAGCTGAGTCCTCGTGGATGGACTTATAATAACTTGAGTCCGTCAATGAAACTTATTTGGTGATAAGTCTGTTTTTTTTTTTACTAATAAGTACTTAAGTCCACTATTTTTTTAAATTTTAAAAATACCCTTCCTTGAAGGAGGTTAAATTAACTTCCTATCTTGGAAATGATTATCTCTTAATTCAATGTCAATTAAAATATATTAATAAAATCTCCATAAATTTAAAATTCAAAGTTCTCTCTCTCTCTCTCTTCCCCCGGCCACCTAGTGGCGACGTCGTCGACATCTCTATTTGTCTCTCTTTCCATCGCTTTTTCGCTGTCTTCTCTCTCCATTGGCAAAGCTATTTCATCAATGTCAAACTTCTCTCCTCAAAAACTCAATCCACCTCATACAATGTCTGCCACCACCATCGCGCATCACGGCTGGTTAAGAGGACTTTCTTCTCTTTGGACCTATCCAAAAAAATTTTCACAGTCTCAATCTCACCTTCGTCTCTCTAACAAGTCTAAAATTCCGAGCCTTCATCACTTCATTGCTCAAGTTACAATCACCGCCTCCGATATGCATTATGGCGACGTCATCGTCGTGTTTGCTATTTTTTGTGGTTATTGTTTTCTTGTTTATCCACAATCATGCCGATTATATGTTATATATTTTTTTAAATATTATTAATTTTTGGGCTTGAATATTTCATATTATTATATTTTTTTACTATGTTACTGTTCATGTTATTGTTTTTGTTGAGTATGTTATTATTCATGCTATTATAATTTTGAGCATGTTACTTTTTTGTTGAGTATGTTACTACTATTATTTTCCTAAATATTAATAGTTAATGTTATTATTATTATTATTTTTTTAAGTATTACTATTTTTTGTGTTTAAACAGTACTATTTTTTGTGTTTGAATTTGAGAGAGATAATTATTATTAAGGATGTTACTGTTTTTGTTAAGCATATTACTATTTTTGTTGAACATGTTAGTATTTTTATTGAATATGTTACTATTGTTATTTTTTTAAAATATTAATATTGAATGTTACTATTTTTTTATGTTTAAATGTTGCTATTTTTTGTATTTAAATGGTATTATTTTTTGTATCTAAATGATAACTTATATATATGAGAGAAAATTTTTTAATGTTAGTCAAACTCTTAATATTTAGGAGTTTTTAATTTTTAGTTTTACTTTATTTCTAAAGGGAATGAATAGTATGCTAAAACTGACAAAAAATGGACTTCATAACAAATAAGTTTTCTTGACGTACTTAAGTTCAAACAAGTCCATATAGGGGGACCGGCCTTCAAATTTTCCTTATTGATTTTTCTGTTTGAGGCCACTTTGTTAGTCCATGTGTGAGCCGGGGTTCCATGTGAGAATGGTGTGATATGTGAGCTTGCATACGACATGGGAATTTAAAGAATATCTAAGGTTGACTTACATGGTTGAGGGACCTTTTCGCTCTTTGTCAAGTGCTTTTGGGTTGGATGCCTCTAAATATCATATTGACAAAGAGGGTTTTTTTTTGTTGGGGGGAGGGAGGTGTCTTTATTCTTTTTGTGTGTGTTTTTGTTTTTTTGATTGTTTTACTTTTTATTTTTTTTTGTGGGTTTTTATTTATTTGTTTTTTTTTTTTTTGGGGGGGGGGGGGGGTTGTGGTTTTGGTTTAGGGTATTCATCTTCACTGAAAAAAGAAAAATGGTTCATTTCAGTGATGATTATATTTATCATTTGATTTTGTTTGCATATTTTCCTGTAATCAGGAAAGGAAGAACAAAATATCCAGTTTGACATCAAGAGTCACGGGTCTAGGATAGACACTGGTTCAATCACTTTAGTTGTGAATGCCTGTGCAAGCAGGGATCTACATGAGAATGTCGTGGGGGTATGTTTTGTGGCCCAAGATATTACCAACCAGAAGATCATCATGGACAAGTTTACCCGAATTGAAGGTGATTACAGAGCTATTGTACAGAACCCAAACCCATTGATTCCCCCAATATTTGGCACGGATGAATTTGGATGGTGCTCTGAGTGGAACTCAGCCATGACAAAGTTAACAGGTTGGCAACGGGAGGAGGTGATGGAGAAAATGCTTTTGGGGGAGGTTTTTGGGACTCATACAGCATGCTGCCGACTCAAGAATCAAGAGGCTTTTGTGAAACTTGGGATTGTACTAAACAATGCTATGACTGGTCAAGAATCGGAAAAGATGCCTTTTGGTTTCTATGCACAGAGTGGGAAGTACATAGAATGCCTGCTCTGTGTGAGCAAGAAATTAGATAGCGAAGGCGCAATCACTGGGGTCTTTTGCTTCTTACAACTTGCAAGTCAGGAGTTGCAACAAGCACTTCATTTTCAACGGCTGTCAGAGCAGTCAGCAGTGCAGAGATTGAAAGCATTAACTTACATACGGAGGCAGATCAGGAATCCTCTGTCTGGGATTATATTTTCTCGGAAGCAGTTGGAAGCAACCAACTTGGGAGAGGAACAGAACCAGCTTCTGCATACTAGTGCCCAGTGCCAGCGTCAGCTGAACAAAATTCTTGATGATACAGATCTTGATTGCATAAGTGACGGGTATGATAATTTTGAATGTATTTCAAATAATCCTTATATTATCGGTCAATGTTGAGCACCTTCATTTTTATGCAATTGTTAGAAAAACAAATAGTGAGGCGGCAAAAACCATTAGTGTGAAAGTTTCCTGTGATTACATTAAATGAACTCATATATTGTAGCAGATTAAGAGGTCTACTTTTTAATACTTAGCAAAGGTCAAATGTGGCTTCTTATGAGAAGTCTGTATATAAGGGAGTGGTGTTGAATAGAATTGCTGATTTTCTTAAAATTTTTGTCCCAAGAATCCAGTTCTATACCTCTTAATTCTTAGCTAAGGTGTTTAATCTAAGCAAAACTGTGTACTTAAAATTTAATTTAAGTGTTATTCAAGTGTAAGTAACATTCCCGGTATTATGGATCTAGCCCTTGAAAGTGGGTTATGTATGTCAGTTGGATTTGATTTTGAAATGAGTTTTGAGCTTCATAGTTTGAAATGAAGAGAGCTTAACATCTGTAATAATGACGTCTGTAAAGATCAGTTTTCTTGATTTAATTGGGTTTCTCTTGCTAGAAATGATTTTTTTCCCAATGTATCCCTTTTGTTCCCAGTAAAGTGAAAATTAGTGTACTATTTTACTGCATACTTGATTTAGGTACACCTAATCAGTCCAGTGTCCTTTAACTGTCATTGAATAGAGTGTTGCTGTTTTGTTGGATTTAGCGATATTGAGACTCAGTGGTCAAAACAATATTGATCTAGCAATCTCTGCTGATTATTTTAGACCTTCCCAATTCGTCATCTAAAATAAATAATTCACTGTAAAATGTCTGTGACATTACAGAAGATAGAAATCCCTGTGTATCAGTACATAAAAACAAAAAGAGAAATTAAAAAAAATGGAAGAGACATTAAAAAAGAAAAATGGAGCTGATATTCCCGTAATTATCCTGGCTTCCTTTAAATGAGGCTATGAATGGTCCAGATTTTAGATAAACTGTTCAATTCTACTAAGGAGGTTGAAAGCAATGTTCAAAAAGGAGCAGAAGTAAAATTATCTTGTTTAGTTCCTTTTGCTTATTTGTTTAGAACATAATCTGTTTATGGCCTCTTTTGTAACATTGACATCTTTTACCCAAACCTGGACAGGTACTTGGATTTGGAGATGGTGGAGTTTACGCTGCATGATGTATTGGTTGCATCCATTAGTCAAGTGATGATGATAAGCAATAGAAAGGGTATTCAACTAATTAATGATGTGGCGGAAAATATCATGTTTGAAACCTTGTATGGAGACAGCCTCAGGCTTCAACAAATCCTAGCTGATTTTTTGCTGATATCAGTGAATTTTACTCCAAATGGAAGCCGGCTCTGTGTTGCTGCTAGTTTGACCAAAGATCGTCTAGGAGAATTAGTTCAGCTTGCGCATATGGAATTCAGGTACCAACAAAACTGGGCTTTAAGGTTTTCTTAAAACTGTATAGGGCCTATTTATTAAACTAAGAATCCGATGATGGTGATTCATTACATAACCTATTTAGAATTTCATTTTTTGATAAGTAACCTTGTATTTACAGAAAAAAGATATATAACTATCATTAATCAAAAAAATTTGGGGAATTTTGTTCCAAATCAAGGGAGCAACTTCATTTTACATAAAAGAAAAATGTGACTTTTTAAAGTGAAAACCCAATAAATCAAAGGTAGTTAATAAAATACTAATTTTTTAGCTTAAAATAGTAATAATAAGGTCCGAGTGTATGTACTTCAGCCAGAGACCTAATTTTTTGTAGATATATATCTGTATTTAAATTAGTTTATAAATTGTGACAGGCCTCCTGAAAAATTATATACATCCTCTACGAGTCTATTTTTTTTGTGCATGTAGTAGTAGCATACTGTATTCAAAGATGTGAAGTATTCAGCCGCTCTAACAGCTAAAGCAGTTGGCCAAATCCTTAGGAAATGCAGTAGCAGGGGAAAAGGGAATTCATCAATTCCTAGTAATCAACAGCTCCTTTGAGAAGTAGACTGTGAAACTTCTATGTAGATGTAAACGATTTAAAGAAAGTTTTTGTTTTTACTTTTTGAATTGATGAGCTAGTTAATGTATAATTCTGTTGTTCACTTTTGGCCTTTCTGTATAGACAGTATATGTCCAAATCATTGCTTCTTGCATGCAGGATTACACACACAGGAGGTGGGGTACCGGAAGAGTTGTTGAGCCAGATGTTTGGAAACAATACAGATGCTTCTGAGGAGGGCATCAGCTTGTTTATCAGCAGAAAACTAGTGAAGCTCATGAATGGAGATGTTCAGTATCTGAGGGAGGCAGGCAAATCGACTTTCATCATATCTGTTGAGCTTGCTACGGCTAGTAAGCCCCCAACGTAATCATGATTCTCAATCTGTTCCGCTGTCAAGGAGGACTGGGAGTTTAATGCTTGTACCATCATAAACTATGGTTGCATGTTTTCTTTGGAACCTTTGTGTTGTAAATATTCAAAATGTTCTGTGTTTCTTTGACTATGTTCCGACAGCCGTTGGATTGGCATTGTTTGTTGCTTTCTGTTTTGAGCCATAAATATGCAAATTTCAATGAAATGCATCCCATATATATTTCTGTTTTGAGCGTTTGATAGTTGTTAAAAACTGAAAATTAAATTTCTACGGTATTGAATCGGTAACAAGAAATAGCTAGTTAAAAGGTTTACCTCAAATTTAAAAAGATTCTGAAACTCAGATTTTGCAATATATCATTGGAACAAATCAGCATTTTCTACTAGTATTTTTTAATTCTGCTAAACTATGATCCGAGAAAAAGATAGAAAAGAGA
Organism: Ilex paraguariensis; assembly: GCA_963454935.2. Classification (NCBI taxonomy): domain Eukaryota; kingdom Viridiplantae; phylum Streptophyta; class Magnoliopsida; order Aquifoliales; family Aquifoliaceae; genus Ilex; species Ilex paraguariensis. The sequence continues at coordinate 150,305 of CAUOFW020000370.1, forward strand.
ATTGATTGAAAACCACCAAGCATCAGCTTTGGTTTGGAGCACGCGTAGCTTAAGTGTTAAATATTAGTTGGGTCATGGATTTGAATAGGGGCGCTCATGATTGGTCAATCTAAATTAAAGAATGTCTAAAAGGTATGTCTTTTGGAGGTGTTCTTTATCATCTAAAATACATGTTTATTAAATATTAACAGAGATGTCTCTATAGGATGTGTGTTACCCCTTTAGCTTTTGACTCGGTGCTGGCATGGGCTAGTTTAGTCCAAAGGCGCCCATGCCTTAATCAAATTAGATTTCGCTTGAGGAAGTAAATCCTTGGTGCAATTAGTGGGTGATTGAAGTCTCATGCATGGTTGGGCATAGCAACTAATAATGCATGGGTACGTTGGGCATGATTAGTGGGCAATTGAACACTCATGCATGGCTGAGTGAGGTAGCTCATGCATGTACATGATTGGGGTGCATTCAGTGGATGTTTGAAGCCCCATGCATGGCTGGACGTAGTAGCTAATGCATGGGCACATGGACACAAGCAAGCATGTAAGCAAAAGATGACTCGATTTGTGGGACAATGCTAGCTTGGAAGACCAAGCCATGGGCTGAGCATGGCTAGACACGAAGGCAAGGTTAATTAGGTGTCGTGGGCTCGCAAAGAATGCAGATGCGGTGGTTCCGAACGGTTGTGACATGTGCCCTGCAAATGGTGACAGTTCCAGACAGTTATTAGCATGTGCACTCAGCATGCACAATAGTTGAGGGTTGTTGCTGGCTGAGTCAGCCAACAATTACAACTGCCCCTTACCATGACCAGCAGATGTGGGAGTGGACTTACCATCATCAACAAACTGTGGGTGGCTTTGTGGACAAATCTGAACTGCCATGCAATTGCCTAGGTGGTTGGGCTTGTAATTGCCAATCTGAATGTTATAAATAAACATGTTGGGGTTTATAGTGCACCAGAAGAGAGTTGGACACGTTTTTGTAAGTAGACCTTACACTGAGTTTCCTTTTGGCTTTATTTAGAAAGAAAAAGGTTGGACCATTGACCTGTAAAGCTTGTGTGTGCTGTGTGTTTGCTTACTGTCCCTATTATTTTCATTGTGTCCATTCTGTGAGTGATTGTGTGCATTTAATGAGACTGAGTGTAGGATCTCAGTGCTATCACGAGACAGAAATTTGAGTGAGAAATTGACCCCGTGACAATGTGTCTCAATGATACTTTGGTTGCCTATATAAACCCAAGACAATCCAATTCATAAGATATGGTTGATAATTCATCCTAACTTTAAAACTTTCTTACTCTTTTCTCTCTTTCCTTACATAACATTTGTAAAGTTTTTGTGTTGTGGAAAACCTTGTGTTGATTCGTTTTATGTAACAATACCATACTACTCGGGTAATTAAAGAAAAAACGTTGATTTGGACTCTAAAATATGTGAAATATACTTAAACGATATTTAGGATTAAAATGAATAAAATATGTCTTTGATCTTACACTTTTGCAATATATTTTACGATTCCCAACAGTAAGGAACTTACAACAAGAAGCGATGGCCTATGAATAAAATGTGTCTGGCTTCGGAACACTACAACATCAATTTTTACTTTTCAATATTATAATGAAAAGTGAATAAAAAATTCAAAAAAATGGTAAATTTCACCTGAAAAAGGTGAAAAACATGGCACAAAAATATAGTAAATAAACCGAAAGGGTGGTAAGTGAATCCAAAAAGTGAATCCACCCAAAAAGTCAGTAAATTTCACCTAAAATATAGTATAAGTACTAAAAAAAATAATGGAATATCGAAACTATTTTTAGTATCATAATTTTACTATACAAAAGTGGAGAGAATCTGGTTGTTAGCAAAGGCCTGGCCCAGCCTAGTCCACCGATGGACCGATTAAGGTGGGCTAGGCAGCCACGCTGTTGACTGACCTGTGAGTTTTGTCGCGTCAGTCATTCAATTAATTAAAAAAACAGCTTACAATCTTCTATGGAATTGTCCATAGGGATCGGTCTTAGGATTTTTTTTTTTAAATTTACCTATTTGTCAAAGATTTTAGTTCAGAGAGACCATTGAATTGGCAGCAAGAGAAAACAACAGCCACTGATACATTTGATAGACTATCACACTGTTCATGGCTGTCAAGCAGTGGCCCGTCAGGCTTGCGGGGCAGCAAGCCTTCCTCACTAATGGTGGAGGTTTAATTTGGACTGGTCAATCGAATTCAATCCAAGCCATAAATATTGGGATTTGAGTCTCAAGTTTTTAAGATCTAGCTGAATTACTAAATTCGTATTTTTCAATGTCTACATGGACTAGACAATTTAAGTTGAAGTTGGGATTGAAAATGAAGTTTAATTTAATTTGAATCTAAGAGCATACAACTCGGAATTGAATCAATTGAATTAAGCAAGTTCTCAAATTAAGTTGGGTTGAACTTAAATATCATAAGCCCAAACAAAACAAAAACTCAAACAAAATAAGTCTACACAAAACAAAAACCTAAATAATAAATTGATAATTGAGGACACTCCATCACTTAAAACATATTTGGGAATAAGTCATATTATAAACTTTTAGTAAGTAGTTAGGTTCACAATTGTATAATAACTCCAAAATACCCTTAATATGTCGTTGAAAGCAGCGTTCAACGTTAAGTTTGTTTCCTAATCGGGAAACACTTTACCCTTAATTCACGCTCAAATTTGTTGCCAAGATTTATCTATAAATATTTCCATAATTGATTTCTATATGTTTTGTATTTCAAACTTAGATATGCAATTAAAAATTTTTCTCGCTATCTTCTTTTCATCATCTCTCTTTGTTATCTATCTTAACCAATATTTTTTTATTAAAATTGAGACGAGAAAAGGCAACGTCATCATCGTTGGAGTCATCAGAACAAACAGAGTGATCTAGCCTAGACATAGTTTGTAGTATATATTGTATATATGGTGAGTAATCAGGGGGAGGGAATAGGAGATGAGTTGTTCGAGCAAATTTTAGCGGTGTCGTTTTCTTACAGTATAGGAATTGGAACCGATTCTCGTGGTTATGTTGCAAACGATGACAGTTTAGCTACAGCACCATCGGCGATGGTGTCATTGCAGTTGGATTTTAGTGGTGGAGATGGTGATAGTGCGTTCAGGAGAAGGGTCTTACCACCGCTAGGTTTGAACTTGGAGCGTCATCATCAGGATGGGGGATGATGGGTTCATCACTGCCAATAACCCTTCTTCCTCTTCTTCAACTAGAGTCAACGTCAGTTCTCTCTTTCTCTCATGGAAAAGGTTTAGGTAATGTTATGTATAGAACTAATTTGGAATGATGAATAGAACTTGGTTGAAAACTTAGGGTTCTGTGCTTCGAAATTCGCTTTGTAATAGCTTGATTTTATTTTATCGAGAAGTTCTTTATTTTCTGGATCTATGTCGTAGGGCTTGTTTTAGATTTCAGTTGGAAATTATAGATTCTTTTAAGAGTATTAGCGTATTATGTAAATACTAGACGGTATATACATATTTTATATGATTACAAAATAACTATAAATAAAAGTGGTTTGTGAGAGGTAGGTTAAGTTTTGACCTCTCTTCGTCTCTCTCTAATATTGTGTTAATTCTTTCAACTTAACATGGTATCAGAGCAATTACGATCTTAAATACAAATATTAACCCAATCTGCAGGTGCTACTGTCGAAGTCCCTGGTTTGGTGTGGTGTTACTGTTGAAGTCATCGGTGGTGGTGACATATCGTGGTGGTGGTGTTATGCTGTCAAATATTTCTTTGGTGGACATCTTTGGGTGGCCGTTGGTTAGGTGTGAGGCGTCGTCAACATCGGTGGCTTCTATGGAGATTGTGGTGGTGTGGCTGCTGGTCATCGACATCGGTGGTTTTTGTGGCAGTTGTGGTGGTGTGGTTGCTGGTTGGGTGTGAGGCGCCGTCAACATTGAAGGCATAAAGGTTTGGTTAAAACCCTAATTAGTGAAAAAGATGAGATCCAGATCCACAACCTGGTTGATTACGGGTTTCGGTAACAGGCCTAAGTCTATGGGCTTAAATTATTCTCAGATCAAGCAAGTCTAGATCTAGCCCAAGATCTAGTCCACTTCAAGTCCAGGTCCAGCCCACTTCAAGTCTAGGACCAACCCACTTTACACCAGACCGGTTCAATCTCGGTCCAAGCCTAGTTTAATCCCGATTTGATCCACTCTATGCTAGTTCAGACCCATTTTAGTAAGTTTGCACTAGCTCAATCCCAGTTCAGTTAGTTTTGCACCGGTTCAAACCGGTTTCATCAGTTTTTGCATCGGTTTAGCAAGCTCCACTTATTCGGTTCAATGAAATCCTCTTATCTGGTTCAGTAGTTCATCAACTGATCCTTGTTTGGTTCAGTGGTCTAGTGATTCCCTCTTGCTCAGTTTAGTTATCTTGCAAATCTTTTTGCTTGGTTACCGATCAGTAGCCACTACAGTAGTAAGGTTCTTTCTCCTGTTTACTATTTGCTATACTATTATGCAACCCAAGCAAGATGCTAGCTCCCTTGTTTGACCTTTGACACCTACCTCTGCTTCTCCGATTCTCCTTAATGGTCCCATGACTTCCTTTAAACACAATGAGACCAATTATACTTTATGGTTCCGATCTGCTCATGTCTTTCTTAGAGGTAAAGGATTTAAGAAATATTTGATGAATCCTAAACCCAAGGAAGATACTTATAGGTATGATCAATGAGAACAAGAGGATGCTCAGATTATCTATTTACTGTTAAATAGCATTTGAGTCTAGTATTAACTCTACTTTACTCTATCTTGACACTGCTAAAGAAATATAGGATCACTTGACCACTACGTATTCTGGTACATTAATTTTACCCGTGCTTATAAGGTGTGCAAACAGTATTTCTGCCTAAAGTAGGGTACTTTGAGTTTTGATGATTATTACTCTCACGTTTGGAGAGTTTCTGAGGAATTGAAACTCTACCACCTGTTCACTACTGATGCAACAGTTTGGCAGAAGTAACATGAGGATTTGAATGTTATTCGATTTCTGGTAGGTTTGAAACCAGAATATAAGTCTATTCACTCTCAGATTTTTGAGTGGCTCCAGTCTTCCCTCTCTACTTGAGGTTTTCTCTTGTTTATAGCATGTTACATTGTTTACTGGTTCTTCAGGCATTGATCATGGTGTTTCCACTGACTACTCAGCTCTTGTGCTTTCTAGTAGCCACAATGATGGTCATCGAGGTGAATGTGGTAATTGTAGTGGTCGTGGCAGTCGGGGAGGTCGTATTGAAGGCCATACTGGCATTCGTAGGGGTCATAGTGGATCTTATTCTGTATTCACTGAGGTCATGGAGGGCACACTGTTAATTTTTGTTGGGATTTACATGAAAAAACTTCTAGTGCTGCTAATCAGGTTTTCTATCAAGATAACACCTCAGTTATTTCTTCTTTACCTCGGTCAGCTCCACGAAACTCTGGGCCAGTTAATTTTACATGAGAGGAGTCTGCTTAGTTCCTATCCCAGCAATAGTCTATTCCATCTTCCTCCATTGCTACTTTTGCCCATTCAAGTATCACTTCCACTTTTGATTGTCCTCTACTCTTAGTCCCTGAATCATAAACTCTGTTGCGTTTGACCACATGACTGGTGCGTCTGATTTCTTTTCTACTTATTAGTCTGCAACTTCCACACATAGTGTTACTCTTGCTAATGGTACTTGTTCTAATATTTGAGGTTTGAGGACCACTCACTTGAGTCTTGATATGTCCTTATCCTCCGTGTTATTTGTTCCTCAGTTTTCTTTTAGTTTAATTTTCATTAGCAAGATTACCGGTTCCTTTAATTGTTCTGTAACCTTTTAGCCCTTTTATTGTGTGTTTCAGGATCTCAAGATGAAGAAGAAGATTGGTACGAGGCATGAAGCTGGTGGGATCTATTACTTTGACTATGATTCACCTACTCGGGCTCTACAGACTTCGTCATCCCCTTTCCAATGGAATTTTCATCTTGGACATCCTTCTTTGTAGAAGCTGAAGTGCCAAGTTTCAAGTCTTCATTATGTGTCGTCTATGTCTTGTGAAGCTTGTAAACTTAGTAAGCATCATCGTGTGTTCTTTCAATCTAGAGTCAATAATCGTGTCTAGTCCATTTGAGTTAGTACATTTTGATGTATGGGGTCCAATAAAGAAGATTTCATCTCAAAAATATCCTTATTTTATATCATTTATAGATGATTATTCTCGTGTGAGCTGGTTATTTCTTATGAAAGCTCATTCTGAATTATTCTCTACATTTGAGACCTTTCGTAAGGAAATAAAAATCTAGTATGACTATCGTATTTGTATTTTATATTTTGATAATGCTTGGAAATATGAATCTGATCCCTTTTTAGCTTATCTTCGTAAAATTGACATTATTCATCAGACTTCATGTGCTTACACCTCTCTGCAGAATAGTTTTGCTTAGCTCAAGAACCATCATTTGTTGGAAGTCACCCATGCATTGTTATTCAAGATTAATGTTTTCCGTTATTTTTGGAGTGATACTGTTCTTACTGCTTGTCATCTTATTAATCGTTTGCCATCTTTTGTATTAAATGGGCAAAGTTCATATTTTGTCATTTTCCCTGGTAAGTCCCTTTTTCCTTAACTCTTAATATTTTTGGGTGTGTTTGTTATGTTCACAACTTGAGCCCTGAGTTTGATAAACTTGACCCTGGGGCTACCAAATGTGTCTTTCTTAGATACTCTCGCACACAGAAGGGGTATCATTGCTATAGTCCTTTCCATCGTCGGTACTTCACTAGTGCTGATGTCACTTTTGATTAACATGTTCCATATTTTTCGGCACCTGCTTAGCCTTTGGATCTGGACTTTGGGTCGTCTCTTATACCACCGCCTCTTCCCTTATTGTTAGATATTCCGCTGCCTACTATGCTACTTTCTACTTCCCCACATCGTTTATACTCCTGTACTGCCTTCCTTGCCATCTCTTGATCCGAGTTCATTAGGTAATTTAGACTCTTTACCTATTGCTCTTTGAAAAGGTACTCGCTCGCGTGCTATACTTGTTATCTCATTGCTCATTTTTTTTTCATATAATGCCTTGACTCCAGTCTTCTCTTGTTTTACCTCTCAATTATCTACTATCTCTATTCCTAAGCACTTATAGGATCCGTTGACTGATCCCAGTTGGAGGAAAGCTATGGAGGTAAAGATGGATGTCTTACATCATAATGGGACATGACATCTTATTCCTTTACCTCCTTGTAAATGAACTATTGGTTGTCATTGGGTGTATATTGTTAAAATATAATTCAGATGATTTTGTGGAGCAACTCAAAGCCTGTGTTGTTGCTAAGGGGTTTACTCAAACCTATGATGTTGATTGTGAGGAGAATTTTTCTCCTGTTGCCAAAATCTCTTATATTCGTATATTGATTTCTTTGGATGCTAATCTTGATTCGTCCTTGTTTCAGTTAGATGTAAAGAATATCCTCCTACATGGTGACTTGATTGAAGAGGTCTACATGGAGCAGCCACTTGGGTTCAATGCTTAGGGGGAGTATTGTAAGCGTGTATGTCAATTAAAGAAATCTTTGTATAGTTTGAAGTAGTCACCGAGGGCATGTATTGGATAGTTCTCAGATATAATGTTAGAGTTTGGTATTCTTTGATGTCAGACAAGTCACTCTGTGTTTTATAGACAAACAGATGCTGTATATGTTCTATTGGTGGTTTATATAGATGATATTATGATTACTGAAAATGATTGTGAAAGGATTGCCAAGTTAGAACCTTTATGCAAGACCAATTTCATACTACGGGCTTGGAAAAACTCAAGTATTTCTTAGGTATTGAGGTAGTTATATCTAAATGGAGTATTTGTTTATCTCAAAGGAAATATGTACTTGACATGCTAGAGGAAGCAGGTTTGCTAGGTGACAGACCAATTGATGTTCGTATGGATCTAAGTCAAAAATTATTGATGGATGATGGTGCATTGTTTGAGAATTTGAGTTGGTATTGCAGGTTGGTTGGGAACTTCGATTATCTCACTATTACTCGACTATATATTTCCTATACAGTCAATTTATGGGATGCCCTATAGTACCACATTGAGAGACATTTACTCATATTTTACGATATCTCAAACATGCTCTTGCCCTTGGGCTATTATATCGAGCTAATGGACATCTTAGAGTGAAAGATTTTTTAGATGCTGATAGGGTTGGCTCTCCTTTTGATCGGAGATCAACCACTAGTTATTGTACCTTTTTAGGAGGTAACATTGCCTTATGGAAGAGTAAGAAACAACCCGTGGTAGCGAGATCCAATGCTGAGGCTAAGTGCAGAGCGATGACACATACAACGAGTGAGTTAACATGACTATTATACTTTCTCCATGAAATTGGCTTTTCAGTTCAAAGTCCTTTTACAGTTGTTTTGTGACAACTAGACAGTTATTCATATCGCTGCTAATCCAGTATTTCACGAGAGAACAAAACATATCAAGGTTGATTGTCATTTTATTTGAGACAAGATAGTAGCTGGAGATATTACGACTCCATTTATGAGATCTGAAGATCAACTTGTGGATATGTTTACCAAAGTGTTGAGTTGTACACATTTTATAGCCATTTGTTACAATCTTGTATTATATGATATACATAATCCAGTTTGAGGGGGAGTGTTATGAGTATGAGGGTATTATGTAAATTCTAGAGGGTATATACGTCTTTTGTATGATTACAAGTTAACTATAAACACAAGTGGTTTGTGAGAGGTACGTTAAGTTTTGACTTCTTTCTGACTCTCTCTAATATTGTGTTAATTCCTTCAACTTTATAGATTCGATTATTCTTTTTTTGCTGAGAAGATGATGGTTAATTTAATATTGAATTTTATTATTTTTTGAAATGTTACTATTTTTTGTTCAATGTTACTATTTTTGTTTTAAATGTTACTATTTTTTTATTTTTGAATGCTACTTTTTTTTTTTGAATGGATCATCATCTGTCCATGTTGTTTGATCCCCAATTTTGTTCCACAGTACTTTTTTTTTTTTGGGACCATGTTACTACTTTTTTTGTTGAGAAAGTTACCTTTAGTATTGCATGTTACTATTTTCTAAAATTTAATATTGAATGTTACTATTTTTTATTTTAAATGCTACTATTTTATCACACACACACACACACACACACACACACACACACACACATATATATATATATATATAGAGAGAGAGAGAGAGATTTTAATGTTCATAAGAGAGAAAGAAAAAGAGAGAGAATTTTAATGTTTATAAAATTGCTAAATTTGAGGAGTTTTTAGTTTTCAAATTTATTTATAAACTAAATTTATTTGTAACTAAATATAATTACTAGGGGTATTTTGGACAATGGAGATCGAAATGGACATATTTCTAAACAAAGTTTTTGAGTAGACTGAAGTCCAAATAAGTCTTGAAAAGTGGATTGGCCCTAAAATTTTCAATAATAAATGCCAAAACATAAAAGCCCAAACAATAAAACCAACCGGTTAACACAAAGAATGGTGAGGAGTTCCACTAAAAGCGACACGTAATTGAAGCTCGAGAATGAAGTTGATCTAGCTCTCGACTTTACTAAATTCACCAAAGCATCACTAGACCGAAGATTTAGAAGTAAGTCAACCTAGACCCTCTTCATAAAATCAATTGAGAATTAGAGGATTGTGCATGTGAGAAACATGCCAAAAAGAGTCAACATCACTTTGTAATCAAATCTACAATTGTAATTTGACAATCTTTTGTGAAATTACAACACACGAAATTTATTGTTATAGATTTCTTGCACGTCCAGTGGGACACTCTCTTCCTCTCATCTCTCAAGTAAAAGATCTAACAACCTTGCCAGCACTGGCAACCAAAGAAATCAGGATTCCTTCCATTGACAAGTCAAAAGATGTAGAGGAGTAATCGCTCCCAACAAATTACACTAGAATAAAGGTGAGCAAATCTCAACTTGTGCCATTGATCGAGCACTACTCTAAACAAAGAAAAAAGAAGATTACTTGAACAAAGAGGAAGTCATTTGTATATTCTTCTAATGTCAAAGAAGATACTAACAATTCTTTTGTCTGACAAACACACAAGCATGGGCAACTGAAGTTAATCATACTCTGAAACTTCTCCTAAATAGAAGTGGGGTGATGACTCCTCAAGCTCCAAAACACCTATGCGTGTGATGGTGACAAAAGCCACTTGACCTGAATATTGTCTTTAACAACATACTACCATCATTGAGAAGTTAACCAAAACACTTTAAATAAAGGATATGGAAATCATCGCACTAATGAACTGACTAAAATTGCAAGAACCTTCAAAAGGAAGCAATCAATAAACTTCAAATCCACCTGGGGCCCAAACGCCAGAAAGTACAAAATTGCTTGAACATCAACAGAAACTAGATTTGTACGAACGAGTTGTGGCACAAAATGGCATGTGAGACTCTTTTCATATGTCTGTTGCTACGCTTTCAGTCCTTCAACTTCACTATATGATTGCAGAAACGATCTAAGCCCAATATGAAGGAACTAAACAATCTTCATTTGTATGTATGCCAAGTCATATAGCCGATAAATTGATTGGGCTACCAACCCCCAAAATTCCAACAGTTTGTTAGAAAAGGCAACCCAAAACAAGATGTTGCCCATTTCATTGATTGGGCTACAAACCCCTAAAATTCCAATAGTTTGATGGAAAAGGCAACCCAAAATAACATGTGCCCAATTTCATTGAAACTTGGAATAATACTGGTACCTATGGCGATTGAACTATAAAAAAATTCATTCGTTCTTTCAGTGGTGTTGCATTCGACTAGTACATTGATCTTACAGTTGTGACTATTGATAATTGGGACCAACTTGATTGAGAATTCCTCACTCATTTATACAGCATTCAATGGATGGTAAGTCTTCCTGAACTTGAAGGAACAAAGCAAAGAAACACATGAACCCATCATTGATTATATTAAGCGTTGAAGGAGTCTTGTTCTCAGCTGCAAGTAATGTATTAGTGAAGCATCTTCAATTAGCATGTGTGTCCTGGTGATGCATTGGGAATTTCTTTATAGTCTCCAAGGAAATATGCCCCATACTTTTGAAGAACTTGAAATAAGAGCTCATGTCTTAGAGATTCACATTTTCAAAGTCACTTGCTAAGTGACCCTCATGAAAAGAAGGATAATGAAGAAAGAAGTGAAACCTTCCAAATAAAAGGAAGCTATGACCATTGCCACCATACTAGTGAAGATTTATGATAAAAATCCAAAGGCAGACTTCAAACTCAAGTCTACTCAAGATCAAGCTCAAAAGAAGGCAAGACCAAGTTTGAAAGAAATTGAAGAGAATAAATATCCCTTCTTCGATTCTAAAGTAGCTAATATCTTTGGTTAGCTACTTGAGTTAAAGTTTATGAAGCTTCCAATGCCCAAACGACAAAAGGAGTGAGAATGATTGATGATCAAAGGTACTGTAGATATCATCAGATCGTTAGTCATCCCCTCGAAAAATGCTCTACCTTTATTCGTTTGCTAAATGAGAAGAAAATCAAACTTGATTCCAATGAAGATATGACAATTGCAAATGTAACAATGATCACCTTCGGGTCTTTCTCCCTATGTCAATCCTAAACAAAAGAGTGCAATCATTTTCTCCCATACATCCTAAGGAACTATCAAAATTGTTGAATTTTTCCACCTCCATAGAAGAAACACCATTAATTGGAGGTAAGGAACTCATTGCTTCTCCCCCACGAGGTGTGCTGAGGCACCAAAACCCCATCACCCCAACACTTTATGTGCTCATGAAAGATGACCTAGATTTTTGGACATCATTGTCTGAATTAGAAGATGAGATCAAAGATGGTTGGCCAACTTTCTTTAGCAAAAGGCATAAATGTCAAACTTTGACCATTAATACAAAGTCATCTAATCTACTAGATGATTCATAACTTATTCTAGGGGCACCTATCATGGATATCAAACAACTAGGTGGCCTTATTTGGATGATTCAGTAGCTATTGATGAAGATGTAGGGGAATTCACTATAGTGAAGTCATAGATTCCATAAAATATAACATTCATCTACTTCAACCAATAAGCCAAAACACCCAAAAAAAGAAGGGGTATCTTTCTTCCCAACGCTGAAAACACCAGGCAAAAAGAAAAGTTATTTTCAAGCATCCACTAGTGAAGGTGAAGGTGAAGTCTATAAATTGTCTTCTCGTACACCCATAACTTTGACTGAGTGATTTCCAAAGAAATTCTTTGCATGGGAACCTATTATGTCTTATGTGATTAGTGTTCATGAAAATAAACATTCTTAATGCATCATAAGTGCTCCATCAGATAAAGGGTTGATTACCAAAAGTGCCTAGGAAAAAGTAGTAGGATAAATTTGAAGGATGTACCACCAAAGTTGAGTCTGTCTGAGGCATTTGAATTATGTAAAGAAATTTAGTACAAGCTTTGGTCGACTCATAAAGATACAAAGGGAAGATGTTACCTGATGTTGATCAACTTACTCATACTAATTGCATAACAATAATTTCAATCACTGATGAAGATATACAACATACCCTTTTATATTAGCAAATATATTCGAGATTATAAAGGGTATCATATCAAGATGGATTGTGAATTGGATGTCAACATCATGTCAATCCACACTATGAGATAAGTTGAAATCTCTATGGATGAGTTGTCAAAGAGTAAACTAATGATTCAAGGCTTAATCAACAGGGGAATGTGCCATTCGCAATATTCATCTCAAGATTGAAACCAGATACTTGGTGTCATCTGCCCTCTTCCATGTCATCGACTCCAAAACATCTTGCGAACTATTCTTGGGATGACCTTGGCTCCATGAGATGGGGTTTGTGTCATCAACATTGCATCAATGCTTCAAATATTGCCATAATGGGGAAGAAAGACTAGTCATTGTTGAAAACAAGCCTTTTTCAATAGAGGAATCTCACGTTGTAGATGTTAAATTCTACTTTGAAGTGGAGCTCATCCCAGAGGCCCTTCCTATTACTATATCTAAGACCACACTGTTAATAGAAAGACAAGAACAACTCTCAACATGTGATGTTAAGCTTTTGAAGGATGACCTAACACTGCCTGTCTTGAGGAGGAGATTATGTGGATTTTCCCTTGACTTGGCCAGATAGGTTGCATGTGAAATTAGAAAAGGGGAGTTTGCTCCAAAATTCAGGGGATTAAATTTTGCAAACTTGGCTTGAAGTCACATTTTTTTCTTTGTTTATTTTTCCCTTTTTATTTATCTTGTGAATACCAACTAAAGGGGAGAACTTGATGTATTTCATATTGATAAATCAATAGGTTCTCAAGCATAGTGGGCAAGTTAGTTTCTAACATGTTATATATTTTCACTTGCATGATGTATACATACTTATGTCCTATGCTTATCTTGGTGCTTTTCAAACCTGTGATTATGTTATGTATTTCTCCAACATATGATACTTCTCATGAGGTTTTGATTTGAGTGGTGATGTGTAGAACTACAATCTTCAAGCTTCAAAAAAAGAAGTAGATCATTGTACTAGATAGATTTGGGATATATGCATGAGAGTTGAGAATAGTTTACAATTCTTTTAATCAATGGTTTTGAGTTGTAATCTTAATTTATAACTTGTGTGTTTTAACATGAAATTTTCAATGGGGGAGATTGTTAGATCATATTTATACTTGGCTAATTTTGTGGAGTCCATTGTAAAATCTCAATCTATTCCATGGTCATGATACTATCAAGTTTAAGATTCGATCATTGAAAGGAGGAGATCAAACATCAAAGCAACATCATTCAACTTCCATATGTACCTTCATGCTTAGAACAAGGTAATGACCTAGACACCTAAGATGTATCCTTTGTTATTTTAACTTATGATGAAAATGGAATTAGAAGCAATCCGATTATGACTCCTAGGTGAGTTAAAAAAATTATTTTATAAAAAATTTATAAGTTTTAAAAATATAGTTTGAGTCACAATCGAACCCCTTTTGAGTAACACTTTTAGTGCTCAATAGGACGAATTTTTGCATGGTTTTATACTTAAAAACCTATAGGGACCATTCTATGCTCACTAGCATTCACTTGAGTGGTCTTTTTATGACTTAGGTAAGGAAATGGAAAAAAATCATAGAAGGCAGCACAAGACTTAATCTAGCAGTCTCCATGGTCGCTTGAGTGGTGCCCATGTTCGCTAGAGCGGCGCATCCCTTAGTCATGTTTGAAACGTTGTTTTCACTCCAATGAAAACCACCCTATGGCCACCCTCTCACTGATCGAGCGGTCCTTCACAAATCTTAGTTTTCTTATTTACTAAGACTACCCTTATTCTGGACTTAGAAATAGTGAGAGCCTTTTCTACACCTAGATTAAGTCTGTTGTGAGATTTCCAAGAGAGAATTATATTTCTACCTTAAGAGCTTCCACCACAACCTATATCCATAAGACCCTAAAGGATACCACTAGAGATTTTACCCAACCTCACAAATTGGAGTTGAAGATCTTGATAGTTTGATAAACTCATTGGTGTGTGTAGACCGAGGATAGTTAGCATGGCCATAATCGCTCAAAGCCTAGATAAATCGTGTGACAAGGAGGTCCAAGTGAAGCTACACTAGACTTCTAAGCATTCCATTTGATGAACAGATAGCAAGAAAAATGAGTATTTAACCTTGGTATTGATTGAGCTATAAGTCTTGAGTACTTGTACGCTGACTTAGCAAGTAGTGAATTAGGCTTTGGTGAACTGAGAAGGTTCCCTGCGATTTTTTCTTAGGATGGTTTTTCACGTCTACAAATAACTCGTGTCATTCATTTTTTATCATATACACTTGTGATTGTGAGCAAACACGTGCACTAAATGTTTGTGGTTTTGATTGATTGAATATTCATCCACTCATAGTTGTGAAAATTGAGTTTGGGGATTTGAGATCGCTGTGAGATTGATTTTGAGTGAATTAATTTAAGATTAATTAACTCAATTGTCATGGGAAAGTTGCATTGTGATAAATAAAGGGGTTATTACATTCTTTGCTAAATCTTTATGGAACGAGGTAATTGGGGTGGGTTATGCTTTTAATTGGTAATTGATTGAGCTTAATTTGGAAAACCTAATAATCCCCTAGGTATATTATCTTGATCTCCACGAGTATAATTTTGAGGCAAGATATACATCAAGTTCCTCCTCCCAAAACAACAGAAGAAAACACAACATCAAATCATAAATCAGAAAGTTGACTAAGCGACGATAGAATAATAGACAATTATGTAACATAAAACATATTTAGAATAGAAAGATAGGAGGATAAAAAGGGATTAATAGATCCAAAAGAAGCAACTTGCTTTGGAGAACCATTAGCTATAAAAATATTTATAGAAGAAGATGGAGAGATACAATTAATAAGACAAGAAAGTCAGGAGTCATATGATGTGAGGAACCTGAATTAAATATCCAAGTAGAAGGTGATATACCTGATATATGTGAATCAATCAAACCTAAATGAATGGTGAACATTGTAGAGGCATGAGATAGATTTATAGTGGGAGTAGAAAGTATAGACTACAAATTCTCAGTCATCAACTAAACAATAGTAGGAGGAATATTGGTAGGATCAAATGTAGAAGTTGCTAGTGTGCAGGAGGACAAACAAAAGCCTGAGAGAGGACTGCTTTTTTGAAGTTTGGGACAAGAAATTTATGGTGCCCTTTCTGATGAAAAAAGTTGCATTCATCAATCCCAACATGTGAATTGGTTTTCCAAGAACCTGTGTAAGTTGTGCAGATGGAGTAGACAACGACGAAGGCTGTGTAGTGGGGGTAACAAACACTGACTTAGAAAAAGTGACCACATGAGCTACCTTAAATCGAGTCCCTTCAGCAATAAGTTTTTGAACACCTCCATCAACTGTAGGCAGTAGGAAGCGATGAAAAATATCACCATGAAAAGGCTCAAATTGGTCTCTAAGGGCCATAAGAAGTTGGCCCAAACTCTATTTCTCCTGATAGTGCACATAATTATCTAGTGCCTATAAGTCTCATGATTCCATGAGTGCCAACTAATCCCAATAAGCAATTGTCGGATTGTAAAATTCCTAAATAGTCTTATCTCCTTGTGTTGCACCTCTAATTTCCATCTCTAAATTATATTGATTTGCAAAATTGGATTCTAGATACAAATCTTTCAAATTATTCCATACTTTTTTTTGCAGTGTCAAATTTTGACCAATTCATACCAATACTAGGTTCCACAAAATTATGTAACCAAGTAAAAACTTGAGTGTTCTCCATCTCCCATTTAGCAACAATTTTGTCATAATTCATTGCTTTCAGATTAGATGGTTTTATTTTAGAACTTGAAACATAAACCCATCTTCCTCGAGCGAGAATTTTTTCTTATGACACTAGATCAATATGAGTAGTTATCTCCATTCAAATGAATACTAATTCTTTGAATCTTATCATCTTAAATCGACATAATTTGATTGCAAAATATCACCTATCAATGGTGTGATGAACAACAACTGTGAATAGTGTTGAGGAATAGTAATCATGAACTGTTGTGATGAACATTAATCATGATCTGTAGTGATGAACATTGTCGATGAATAGTACCCAATGAACAACATTTGTGAGACGAGTGTGATGGTTGATGCGACTTTAGGGACTGAGCTTTGATAGGACAGGAGGATCTAATACCATGAACGTTTTATCTGGTGCAAATAATACTTTCTCTCAACTTAATAAACTAGATGCCAAGAATATATAGAGCCCAAGAAAATTAGAAAAGCCCTAGACTATCCAAAAGACAAATGTACCGCTATTATAAAAAACTTATATACACTCTCATAATACGGAAAGGGATAAGGATAGGATTAATAAGGTTGTATATTAATTCTTTTCAAACTTTAACCGAAAGAATGAGTTGGCCCTAATAAAGTCAAAGAATTCTATCATAATAAAGTCAAACATGTAAATCAAGTTCCCAAAAAAATATATTAAAAAAAAACTTAAAACACAATAAAGCTCAAATGAGAGTGATTATAAACATCCAACAATTAGAAAAACTCATGTTGACTATTACACAGGTAATAGAAAATCATCAACAGATGAATGATTGACAATGAAAACTATAATACATATTACAAATTAATGATCGTTACCCAGTAATCATGTATGTGTGTGTGAAAGAGGAGAGATTGCCTCTTGGGGGCAACATTTGCAACTTTAGAATGAACTTCTTGACAGGCTAAATGTTCTTTTTCTCTTTTTCGCTGCTTGCTGCCTTTGTCAAAGCAATCAAAGTATCCTATCTCTCTCTTTAGTATCTGTCAAGCAACATTATGAATACTTAAACATGAAAAAATAAAACAACATTATAAGAGTAATTTTGTGACTCTAGAGTTGCCATGAGTAAGAGGAATAGTTAGAGACTTTCCGAATTACACAAGTATGGAATTTAGGTCAATCAAAATAAATTCTAATTTATATCTGACAAGTATAAATTTTAATTGATATATTAAATATGGATACGTTGAATGAATATGAATATTTATGTGTTGAATTCATAAAGTCACTTCGTAACCATTTAAAACCATTATTTAATAATATTAAGATTCTAATTTTGAGAATTTTAAAATATTAAAATAGGTTAAAATAGAAGAATAAATTTTTTTTTCAAGATAGTTGGCATTTGTAAAACCCGGAAAAATTAGAACTTTTTCTGAAGAAGGGCAAAATGGTAATTTGATATCCTAATGCGTCTTTAAAATACACATTTTTATAGAGCTCAGATGGGACAATGAACCTCACCATTGGATTCGCATCGCGAAATCTAGCTGCCCTGTCAATTTTTGTCGAATTTTGAGATAATCAGATTTTTTGTGTTTTTCGAGGCAGTTGAGTTTCGGGTGACTCAAAAATGGGATTTTGGAAAAAATTTTAAAATTTGGGAAATAATTTGAGGTAATTGAAAATAAAAATATTTTAAACTTAAACTGGAACGAAATTTAATCGTTTCGTGGTTAAAATGGACTAGGAAAGAATGGGCTGTGTGGCGCATTGTGAGCCAAGGATTTTTGAATTATAAAAAGGGGAAGAAATCAGACTTCTTCCCCACCATTGTCGGTTGGTCTTCACGTTAAAAGAAAAGAGAGAGCAAGAGAGGAAAAAAGAAGAGAAACTCACCTCTCTACGACGCTACGGTGCTCGAATTGACACAAGCCAAGAACTAAAGTTGCTCCTCTCGTCGAGAGCTATGTGTCTATACCAACAAAAACGGGTTTCACCGAAGATTCCAAGGTCGGAATTTTTGGGAGATGAGGAGTTTTGCTTGAATCGGGTTCTTGGGATTTCCCTCGGTCATTCCTCATGCTTCAAGAGGTAAGGTTTCCTCCTACCTTGGTGTATTCCTTACCTATAGTGTATATGATATGTGTGGGTTAGTGGGTATATGTATGGATCACGCACCTATGCATGATAAATTGATGATAAAAAGGGGGTAAGGAAATGGTTTAGAATAGAGTCCTAACTTGGAATTGAGATGTGATAATCACTTGGTTGGGGATTCCATAGAAAAGTGATTTTTATGGGCATGATTATATGTTTACATGGTGGTTTTGTGTTGATGTTTGATAAATACCTTAAATGATCGGTATGTTACTTGATGAATTTGATATGTGGAAGTCATTGGTGTAAACCCCTGGAAATTGGGTTTATATGTGTTGTTTTGTGTATTTTAAAACTTTCCTACCATAGTTGGTTGGATAGAAAAATGGTAGGCATGTGGAAATATGAAATTCACTTGCCTATGGTTATGGAGTTGGTGTAGAAAGGATATAATCAATTTCTAGTTTGAAATTGATGGTTTAGTTAAAAAGGGGTATTGAGGATGGGTGGCATGACTTGAGATAAATTATCTTGTTGAATTCACCATTAGTGTATGTTAAGTGTGGGGAAAGGGTGCCTAAATGTGCTAAATAAATTTGTAATAAAGGATTTGCAATGTATATAGAAATTGGGTGAAGAAAAGCCGGTACACTTTTCTGCTCCAGACCAGTTGTCGTAGAATCGTCATAACTTTTGATCCAACTGTTGGATTGAGCTGCAAGTTTGACACAATACATAAGAAATCTAGATCTACAACTTTTGTGTTTTGAACTTTTCCATATTCTGAGTAGATCATGGTCAAAATGGAGAAAAACAGAGGTACTTCCACCAGAGGGAGCTAGTGCTGGTGCCTTTTTTACCAAACACCAATACCTCTTTGATTTCTTAACTTCTAAGCCTCCAAATCCTCATGTAATGTGTCCATACCTTCACCACACATCCAAGATAGTTGCAAGATTCTAAAATACTTGATTTATGCTATAAATACTTGCAACATCCAAATATCAATATTATTCATAATTTCGGCTCACTCTAAGTACTTACATGCAAAAGTTGAGTTAAAATGCATGTAATGAGGCCTTCAAATATGCAATATTTTGCACTCATCACTATGTGTTCTTTGGTTTCAAATGATATATATCGAGGTGTGTTAGACCTCGATTGGTTTAAATGATAAAAGGATCACGGGTTACACGTGTGAGTTAAAATCCCGGACAAAAGGGATATTATTGACATGATGTCAGTTTGGATCTTTCGATGGGTTGACGGTTGGTCAATGGTAGAAATCACTTAATATGATTTCTTGAGTTATACGATGAATATGGAATGAATTATGTGATTACATGATTGGTGTCTTGAAGGTGTTTGATAAAATACCTTGAATGATTGAAGTTGTGTTTGATGAATTAACATGCTTGGAAAATGTGGTAAAGTGAAATCATATTCTTATGATGTGATTTACAACTTGGAAGGTTATGTTGATGTATGCTTAACGATATGTTAGCATTATGATGATCATGGAATTTATATGTTTGGATATAATTGATCATGGGATATGTTGATATTGTTCATATGACATTCATTACATATTGAACATGGTAGTAGTTCGCAATGATGCATTACATTGCATATGCACGGGGTAAACACATCCATAAGCTTAAGTGTGGGTGTGCATGGTAGATCAAACATCATCCTTGGTGGTTGGTGGTGGGCTCGGGAAAGTGGGAAGAAACATCCTATTGAGTCGCACGGTTGCATTCATGAGAAAACTTGTGTGGATACAAGAAGTAGGGCTAGACTCTCCCTCAGGTGAAAAACCGGCCACTTGGTTCATACAATTCCCGACGGTGAAATTCTAGAAAAGTGTATTTGGTCTACAGAACCTACAGTACGATTCCAAAACTCCGCTACCCAACAAAGACACAAGATTTTATTCTACAAAACACCCATTCAATGGGTAACATCCATCAATGACTTAGTTTTACAAGAAAAACATAACTTTATTTCAAACGGTTATTGGATGTATTTTTGTCAATTGACGAGTTCATTATACAAGTGCATCGCATTGTGTGGTGGGAGTCAGTGTGGACTCAGGATTAGGTGCATGAGTGAGTCTCATCTCATTTCATGGCATGACATGACATTATCATTTTCCAACATTGAATTGTCTATTATTGCTGGAGTGGATATTGTGGTGGCTTGTTGCATGTGCACATTTCATATGCACTTAGGATGAGGAGTAGCCTCTGTAGGAAATATTCTACTAGGCATTGGCTCACCCTATACGGGAAACATTTCAGGTGCAGGGTGCGTATCGGCGGATGACTCTCATTCGGAGCCTCAATGGTGAAGAGGGGCCGACATGTGGCCTTTAACCATGACTATTTTGTAAACTTTTGTTCAAACTATGTTTGGCATGTAATATATGTAAAAAGAATTGAAACTTTGAGCTTGTATTAATTATGTTTATGCATAACTTATGATGTGGGAATATGGATGAATGGACCCAGTTTGGTCAACTCAGTATGTTGGACCTTGGATGGGTCATACGATTGTATAGTATACATGTTGTATTTTGGGTAGAGCTCTCTGTACAAAGGAGACTCCGCCGAATTTTGTTAAATTAGGAATCCTGGTAAATGGGACACAACGACATGGTATCGAGTTATATGATATCCACAGGTATTCCGCGGGTTGATGGGTGATCAACGGGACCCTCGGTTTTTGGGGCTTCACAACATTTATATAGAGTATAGTATATAGAGATAAATTATAAGATTAGGATAATTTTATAGTATTGATATTTATTTTTTTAGGACCATAAAAAAAAATGTAATATTTGAGGTGGTGGAAATTGATTCTAAAATTTTAGGACTGAACTTAACATTTAGGATCAAAACTTATTAAATATTTGAAAAAATTATATAACTTGACATCTGAAGTTTGATTTTTTTTTAGGATCAATTAAAATGTTAGAATTTGTATCCAAAAAAATATAATTTAACACACAAATTTATAGTTTTTTAAATGGTACTTCATCTAGTACCGTCTTCTTATACATAATAAAATATGTTCAAGGGTAATTTGAATGATTAACTATAGAAAAATATTAAAGTAATTTTAATAGTTAACTATAAATGAATACAAGGGTCTTTATACTATTTTATAAGGACAAAATAGTTAATCAAAAAATTTTCATGTTAAGATACTTTTATTAGTAGTATAGATATAGATATACTCTAGTATAGGTTGTATCTACTTCTTGGGTGCAAATTTTGACTTGATCTTTTCAACCTCCATGACATCAATTTGAAATGCTTTATCAATGCCTAATGGAGCTAACCACTCTAATACAACACCATAATGGAAACAACAACCACAATGGGGGGTCTCAACCATTAGCTCCTATACCAGGCAATAGGGACGAGAATAGAATGATGATAGTTCTTAGAGAATTCTTGAGGCAACACCCACCTACTTTCCAAGGATGCTCTCACCCTTTGGAGGTGGATAAATGGATTCGTCGGGTGAAAAAAATGTATGATAGCATGGGAGTTGCATAGGATCTACGTGTCAGCCTAGCTACATATCTACTGGAAGGGGAGGCAGATCATTAGTGGGATTCGGTAAAAAGAAGGAGGAACATTGATGCTTTTACTTGGGAGGAGTTTGATCAGATATTCCAAGACAAGTATTTTCCTAAATCAGTCACGGAAAAAATGAGTGCAGATTTCTTAGCTGTAAGACAGGGTAGTATGATAGTGGTGGATTATGAGAGAAAGTTTGATGAGTTATTCTGCTATATCACAAAGTTCATCTCTATTGAGGCCAAGAGGGCTAAACGATTTGAACAGGGCTTTAGGCCTGCCATAAGGGAGAGGCTTATCGCTCACAAGATCCAGGACTATGGGGATCTTGTCAACATAGCTACTTTAACTCCCCTCCCCCCACACTTTTATATTTATATAACAAGTAATCATTTCTTTTTTGAAATGCTAATATTGTAAAACTTGGATAAATATATAAAATCATTTATAATAGAACTTGTACCAACTATATTTGATGAACAAATTTATGTTGCATAAGTTTGGGTTGGTGTTGGAAGGGTTTGGAATGGATTGAAAATGAAAAATCAGGCGTTCTGGGCAACGTACCGGTACTGTGCACACCAGAAGTTAAAGTGTACTAGTATTGTTTGCTTTGAACCAATTTTCATAAAATTGTCATACATTTTGATCTAACTGTCCAATTGAGCTGAAATTTTGACACAATACGGAGGATATCCAGATCTACAATGTTCATGCTTTGAACTGCTTCAAATTCAAAGTGGATCATGCTCAACAAGGAGGAAAACCGAGGTATTGCCACCAACTGGTGGGAGTACTAGTGCCTAAGTTGCCAAAGCTTTGGAACTAAGTATTCTTTCCTTCAAATATTATAAATGGAAAATAATAGAGCACCAAGGATGGTATATTGGACCTCAGATAGGTCAATCGATTTAAACCTTTATTAAGAGCGGTTCGGAGGAATAGAATAATAATTTTAGTGTTTCGGGTGTAAATTATTTTAGTATTAAGATAAATCATAAAACTAAATATTTTTAGGTTAAAATAACATTAAAAATAAATCTGAAACGTCTAAAAATCTTAGGGTAGTCATAGGGATCAAATTGGAGATATTTAATGGCAAAACTGTAATTTTGGAGAAAAATGTAATTTTTGGCCCTGTGAACAGTAAAATTCGGGATTTATTGACTTTAAAGCACCGCTTTACTCCCATTTTCTTCCATTCTTTCACTCCACTTTCACCACAACTCTCTTAGAACTCTAGAGAAAGATTAGGAAAGAAAGAAAATGGAGGAAGGAGGTCTCTAGTGTTTGGGCTTTACTTGAAACCTTTGATTCAAGGTAGGGGTTCCTTCCATTCTTGATCATTGAGACTAGGGCTTATATGTATATGTATGTTTCCACTCTCATTTATATATATATATATATATATATATATATATGCTATGAAATCATCCTTTCTTGTTGTTTTTGCAAATATTATCATGTTTTAAACAAAGATAGGGTTAGATAACCATGAAAACTCTTTTCTTGTCATAAAACCCTAGTTTCCAAGAGAAATTGATTTTTCTCTTAATTTCTCCCTTGTTCTTGATTTCAAAACTTTAGTGCTTTGTAATGAACAATAAAAATGGATTTTTGATGATCTCTTGCTTATTTTCTTAAATTGTTCTCTAATAATACAAATAGTGAAATTTGAGGATTTTAGATTTTCTTGTGATTTGAGAAAATGTTTGTTATTGCATCTCTTGTATAGTTGTTGTGATGGAATTGAATTGCATTCGAGCACTGCCGTAGAGTGTTAGAGGTTAGTCTATCCTAGTGGGGGTGAGATGATTTTCTAACACTTATAGTGGTTTGTTGTTTGTGAGATCAACCACTATTGCTCACGTAAGTTCGAGGCTGAGGGAGGGTATACCTTTCCTGGGAAGGATTCATCAATGCCGTGAGAGATGGTATACATCCTTCCTAAAATGTTTGGAATTGTGTGATTGTGGTGGGTGAACGACGTAGAATCGTGGTGTAAATTAATGGGAAGCAACCAGTATACATGAGAATATGGGATGATATTATTAAATGATTATTTGATTTCTATCACTCCGATATGCTTATTCCTTTCATTTAAATTATTGATATTGAGTTAACTTGAGATCAAATAAATTGTCACTATTTTATTTGAAGTTATATATGCTATTTGAAAAGTGAGACCGAACTATTTTATATTTTTTTTCTAAACCTTGTTCGAGTTTGGGAGGATGTTGCTATAGAGCTTAGTGCTCACCCCCTACAAACAACATATTTTTCAGATTTTGTACAAGAGGAGGAGCTCAGAGTCGATGAGCCAGTACATTGAAAAGTTCCACTAGATGGGCATGTGGATCCTGAGGTGGATGCTTAGGGCTATACTCTCCTATGTGATAGACTAGGAAATTCCTTTTGAGACTATGTAAAGTATAACCTTTTGTTATTTCGTTGCAAAGTTCAAATTTGATTATGTTAGATGTAATTGTCATAGTTCATCATACTCTTTTGGATACGAGGGCCATGTTTGACATATTCGTTTGGGATGATATTGTAAATGTGATATATGATGAATAAAATTTTCTTTACTAATGGATTTTATTAGTTGCTCTCCTGATGTGAATGGTTTTAGATAGTAATGTCGTCCAAGGTGGCTTTTGGGGGTGTTACAGCCGCACTGGTGGAGAAAGACATAGAGGACAACCAAAGAAGATAGAAATTCGTGAGAGGAGGTCCGATCAGGACCGGTGCTAGCAGTAGTGGAGTTCAGAGGGCGACACCATACTGTCGCCTAGACCAGGTGGTTGGACAGAGATTTTAGACAGCTTGAGGAGTTGGAGGCTTATCGGAGAAGGTAAGAGTAGACCCACGAGCCTACTTTGTGTGTGGAGGTCTGGGCATATTTAGAATCATTGACCGATCTTTTCACCCTAGAAGAATACCTAGACGGAAGGACAGGTAAATGCAAATAAGCTACCACTACAAAAGTCACTATAATAGAAACTATTAGGAGCTACAGCCCCAGGCGGTACCAATCAAGTAAGAGTTTTTGCTTTGACCCAACCAGAGGAAGATGTTTTCAATGTAGTTGTGGAATGTATTGTGCGTCTCTATAATTCTTTGGCCCGAATTTTATTTGATCTCGGTGCTACTCATTCCTTCATACGTACTACATATGCTATTAAATTGGGATTAGAATTTGAGGATTTGGAAAATGCTTTGAGTATTGACATGCTTACGGGAGAACGATTGGATACTAGAAAGGTGTGTAGAAGTTGTGTGCTTCAAATTGGGGAGCAAGAATTAATTGTAGACTTGGTTGCGTTTGACATGAACGGTTATGACATAATATTTGTGATGAACTTGTCCACTTTCCATGCGGTAATGGATTATTTTCGTAAATGAATCTTATTTCAATTACCGGGAGGGATAGTTTTCAGTTTCATTAATTCCACCCATTTCCCACTACGGGCAATAGATTCTTGAAAGCTAAGGCGGGGAGCAATTTGAGTTTCTTAGCCATCCTAATAGGAGATGATCGAGATAAATTCCAATCTGACGTAGTATTGATAGTGTCAAAATTTTCAAATGTCTTCCTAGATGAACTACACAGGTTACCCCCATAGAGGTAAATTGATTTTACGATTGATCTATATCCGAGAACCAAACCCATATCCATTGCTCCATATAAGATGGCACATTTGGAGTTGAAGGAGCTTAGAAAATAGTTGGACTAACTATTGACTATTGAGTTTATCCGTTTAAGCACTTCACCTTGGGGAGCACAACTCCTCTTTGTGAAGAAGTATGATGAAACACTTCGGTTATGCACGAATTATCGAAGGTTGAATTGAGTGATAGTGAAGAATAATATCCATTGCCACAAATTGATGATTTATTTGATCAGCTGAGGGGTTCTAAGTATTACTCAAAGATTGATTTTTACACAGGGTACCATCAATTGAGGATCAAGGAGGAGGATATTCCTAAGACAACTTTTCATACCAGGTATGGTCATTTCAAATATACTATAAGGCCATTTGGACTAACTAATGCTCCTGTAACCTTTATGGATTTGATGCAAAGAGTATTTTATCCGCATATAGATCAGTTTGTTATTAGGTTTATTGATGACATATTGATCTATTCACAAACGCAAGGGAACATGAACACCATCTTTCGGTAGTGCTATAGATCTTGAGAGAACATAAGTTATATGCTAAGATCAGTAAATGCGAGTTCTGGATAAAGGAAGTGAAATTCCTTGGCCATGTTGTGTCAGAACAGGGTGTAGCTGTTGACCTCGCAAAGATTGAAGTAGTGGTAAAATGGAAACCACCGAGGAAAGTGACTGAAGTACGTAGTTTTTTGAGATTAGCAGGCTACTACTGGAGGTTTATGTAAGGGTTCTCAAAGCTAGCGATGCCAATGACTCATCTTACGAAGAAGGGAGAAAAATTCTTGTGGACTCAAGAGTGTGAACTAGTCTTTCGCACCTTGAAGGAAAGTTGAGAACAACTCTTGTCCTCATTATTCCAAGCAGTGGGGAAGGATACGATGTTTACACAGATGCTTCGTTATGAGGCTTGGGATGTGTGCTAATGCAGGGAGGTAGGGTAGTTGCTTATGGCTCGAGAAAACTAAAGATTTATGAGCAGAACTATCACACTCACGACTTGGAGCTTGCTGCTATGGTTTTTGCTCTTAAGTTATGGAGGTGTTACCTTTATAGAGAAAAGTTTCAAGTGTTCTCTGATCATAAGAGCCTCAAGTATATATTCACATAGAAAGACTTAAATCTTCGACAAAGAAGGTGGATTGACTATCTAGAAGATTACGACTTCATACTCAACTACAATCTGGGGAAGGCTAATGTAGTAGCAGATGCATTTAGCATAAAGTCTCGGGGTGATATCAATGTTCTTGCTATTAATAAGTGGAAGATGGTGGATGTTTTGGAGGAATTTAATCTATTAGTGGATAGACAAGAGGACCGACCATGCTTATTTAATCTTGTGGCTCAACCAATTCTCCGACAAAGTTGCAACAATTAGATATAGAGTTGAGCACTCTTCGGAGTAGATTGGAGAGGAATGAGATGATTGAGAATTGGTCAATACATAATGATAAGTTACAGTTTCGTGGAAGACTATGTGTACCAAACAATAACCAAGTAAGGGAAGAATTGTTGGGTGAGTGTCATCGTTCAAAATTTTCCATACATCCGAGTAGTACTAAGATGTATAGAGATATGAAACGTCAATATTGATGGAAAGGGATGAAATAAGACGTGGCTAAGTACGTTGCAAAGTGTGTGGTGTGTCAATAGGTGAAGGTGGAGCATCAAAAATTCAGAGGATTACTACAGTCCTTACCTATCCCAAAGTGGAAATGAGATCAAATCACCATGGATTTTGTGTCTGGTTTTTCACGGACGTCACATGGGCATAATGTCATATGGGTCATTGTAGATAGACTCGCCAAGTTCGCTCATTTCTTGAGTATGAAGACCACTAAAACTTTAGAGACCTTGAGCAAGTTTTATATTCGTGATATTGTTAGATTACATGGAGTTCCATTGTCTATTGTGTCGGATTGTGATTCTTGTTTTTTGGTGCAATTTTGGCAAAGTCTACAACGTGTTATGGGGGCAAGGGTGTACTTTAGCCGCCTTTCATCCTCAAACGGATGGCCAATCCGAGAGGGTGATATAAATTTTGGAGGACATGTTACGAGCTTGTGTGTTGGACTTTAAAAGAAGTTGGAGTGATCATTTGCTGCTAGTGTAATTTGTATATAACAATAATTTTCAATTTAGCATTGGCATGGTACCTTATGAGGCATTGTATAGGAGACCATGTAGGTCCCTGACTTGTTGGTTAGAAGCTGGATAGAGTAGCCTATTTGGGCCAGAAATTGTTCAGGAGACTACTAAGAAAATTCAACTAATTAGAGAAAGACTACAAATGGATCAAAGTAGATAGAAAAGCTGTGGATAGAATAAGAAGACCCTTGGAATTCTAAGAGGGGGACTATGTGTTCCTCAAGGTGTCACCCAAGAAGAGAGTGTTTAGATTTGGCAAGAAGGGGAAGTTAGCCCCAAGGTACAATGGACCATTTGAAGTGATCATAGTTGTGGGCAAAATGACATATCAACTTCGGTTACCAGTCCAGTTGTCAGGGGTAAATGACGTGTTTCCTGTGTCAATGTTAAGAAAATACAAATCCGATACAATGCATGTCGTGGATTTTAAGGGAATTGAAATTCAAGATGGAGCAACATATGAAGAACAATTGGTGGATATTCTCGATACCAAGGAGAAGGTGCCTCGTAATAAAGTAATCCAACTAGTGAAATTCTTGGGGCAACATCATGGGGTGGAGGAAGCTACCTGGGAATCAGAGCTGGAGATGCAAGAGAAGTACCCTAATTTATTCTCTACTGAAGGTAAGTTTTGAGGATGAAACTTTCTTGAAGGGTGGTAGTTTGTAAACCCCTACATTATTGTCTTTATATAATAACATAATGATTTTGAAATTCTCATATATGTATTGATGGAAACATGAACTATATATGTTGTAAAAGTAGAAGTCAGGAAGTGTTCTGGAGTTAAAACACATTTTTTGATAGAACTTGAGTAGAAAGAATTTCGACACTGCCTTAGTATTTAGACCATAACTTTTTACCCTGATGTCCATTGGACCTAAAAGTTTTACAGGAGACACTAGACTTCTAATGCTACAAAAGTGTATTTCACCAAAAATTTCCAAATCTATCTCTAAATAGGTCAAAACTTCACTGGAAATTTCAACAAAAATGGGTCCAGGTACTTTGGTGCTTGCAGAGCTCTAATGGAAAAATTAAAAGTACTGGAAGCAAATAACATTCGAATGCTATAATGACGTTCGAACATGAGGTCAAAATCTTGAGTATCAGATTTGTAATTAGTGGTCTGTTTCTCACCCTATAAATACTTAAGGACACCTCTCTTAGCCTCATTTCACCATTTCTAATCTTAGAGAGTCTTAGAGAGGAAGAAAGAGGGGGAGAAACACAAGATCAAGGGAAATTTTCACATTTAAGTGGATCAAATCTTCTAGTTTTTCACACAACACAAAGGAAGAAAGGTAGGGGATTTCTTCTCACTCTTGTCCATTAAGGCTAGGGTTTAAATATATGTATGTTTTGACTCTAAATCTTAGATATATCTTATGAAATCTTTGTTTCTTGATGTTCTTGCAAATCTTACCATGTTTTGAGTGAAGTTATGGTTTGATAGCCATAAAATTCATGTTCTTGATGTCAAAACCTAGTTTTTTAAGAAATAGAGATTTTTCTCATGATATTCCTTTATTCTTGATTTAAAAACTCTAATGCCTTTTTTGAACACTAAAAATTATATATTTGATGATCTCTTGCATATTTTCTTAAATTGTTCCATTGGAAAAATACATGGGAATTGGGGGGGTTCTTGATTTACTTGTGATTTGAGAAATTAGTTTGGTATTGTATCTCTTGTGTTATTATTTGGATGAACATGGGTGACCGTTGACTGAATATCATTGAGTGGGTAGATGCATTCTTACTCTATGTGGGTTTGAAGGTTCCCTACCAGTCATAGTGGGGTTGGTGCCTTGCGAGGACCAAACCTCTATTCGCTCATGTGTCATCTAGGCTAAGGGTTAGTATACTGTTCCTGAGTTAGATTTTTCACTATCGATGTGTCGGTATACACCCTTCCTAAAGTTGTGTATCCTTGCGAGGATTGGGTGTGTGTGTGTGGATCAGGATATTCTCAATATGTGTATTCATGCGAAGTCTTACTTCATACCTGAGATACAAATACGATTGGGGATACAGATACATAATGTTGGTAATGGTACATTGGGGGAAATGATACAAGAAATTGTTGGTATTGGTTTATTGTTTGGAAATTGGTTTTACTTCTTTATTTAAATTATGGATACTATGTAAACTTAAGATCTAATGAACTGTCATTGTTTTGTTCAAAATTTATATATGATATTTGTGAAATGAGACTGCCCTGTTTTATATATTTCTAAACTTTGTTCAAGCTTGGGCGGATTTTCCTACATAGCTTAGTGCTCACCCTCCTACAAACAATATTTTCAGATTTTGGTCTAGAGGAAGATCTTGGAGTTGATAAGCAGGTAGCTTGGGAAGCTCAATTGGATGGAAGCGTGAATCCCGAGAGGGATGTCTAGAGTTGTTCTCTTTATGACTAGGATATGCATTTTGAGACAATATATGGATGATATTTTATTTATTCTGTTGCAAGATAATATTTGATTTTTAGGTGTAATTGCCATGGTTTGGCATATACTTTTGGATGATGCTATAGATATTATGTATGATGAATGAATTTTTTTTTATTTATAGATTTTATTAGTTGCTCTCATGATGTGAATGATTTTAGATAGTAATGTTGTCTAAGGTAGATTTTGGGACATTAGAACTTTATTTTTGGATTATATGTGAGTATACTTTGTTTTGTGCACAAAATTTTATCTCACTTATACACATGGAGAGCATGTCAGGATAACTAGAGTGTGAATCATTGTTGAGAGATACCCTTGGTGAGGTTGTATCAAAACTTAATCTGGATAGCCACACTGAATGTGAATTCCATTATGTACATGCTTAAATTACATGTTCATTGTACACACACACAAGTTCAAAAATGAATGTGTAGGTGCATACTCTAGACTTGCATTTAAAGCCATGATGTTGCTCATATGTGCTTGGTTCGGGCATTTAAATAATGTGTTTCCTAGCCCTACACTTAAAGGATAGGGGAATATTACTCAACTTTTGATATTTGATAAGATTTAAGAATGTCTTTGCTATTTCAATCTATGTTTTACATTTTCGGTATTCATTTTGGTAGTTTAAATTAGAAATCCATGTTTTGTAGTTGAAAACATCAAAATCATAAATCATGTTGCAATTTTAGAAATGACTTTGGGCATGATCAGTCAATTTTGGTTCATATGTGTTCTTCAAGGTTTTGGTAGGTTAGATGTCATAGATAGGGTGTTAAAATGTTTTGGAGTTGAGGAAAGTTGGATTGGATGTGAGTTGTGGAACAAAGGAATGGTTTTACAAAAAAGGCAAAACCATTCGAAAGGTTTTGTTATAAAACTTCCGAAAGGTTCTGTCCAGTAAACAAAACCTTCCAGAAGGTTTTCATCGACCTTCCTGAAGGTTTTCCTTTCTAGACAGAATTGCCCCAGTAGTAAGAAAAACCTTCCAGAAGGTTTTGCCTAGAATGCTAAAAATGAGGGTTTTAAGTTCAAAATTTTTGAAAAAAGCCTTCACATTTCCCCTTAATCTTAAGCTTCCGAACTTTCTCCTCTCTTTCTACTCTCTTCCAATCTCCAAAACACTTCACCAAAGCTCAAATCTCTTACTTCTTTCCTAATTAGGGTTCATTTTGAGTGGTGTGGCCGAAAATCTTGAGTGTTCTTAAAAGAAACCCAAGGTCTCCAAGTTCCCCCAAATCCTCAAATCCTTTTTGATCCCCTCCAAATTTCTAAACTTCCTTGTTATGGCTCAATTGGGAAAGGCATCTCTCGACATGGTTGAGCCCTTCGAGTGGGTTATGATGTGGATTTTGACCATCCTCGATGTTGGGGCACTGTTGTCCCTCATGGCCTGCACTAAGAGGACGGGCCCGGACTCCCCACCACCTACAGGCACGAGCTCCTGCAAAAGGGACAGAGAGGACCCAAGTAGCCAAGATAGGGAGAAGATGAGGACTAAGGCAAGGCACAATGCACGGAGACAATGAATAGAGGAGAAAAATGTCACGTGCGAGAGATACGTGGATAGGATTTCTCTTGGGCCGAACGATGAAATTGTGAGAGTAATTAAGGCACATGGGTTGAGTCTGTGATTTCAAGAGGTGAAGGGCTATAATTTGGGGTTATGCATAGAGTTTTACAAGAACTTGATTGTGTTTAGTGAGGATGGGTATAGGTTGAGGACCAACGTGCGGAGGAAGAACTTCGAGGTGACCGCTGACACGATTTCCATAGGGACGGGGTATGAGAGGCCTCCCCCAACTGCCCCGATCTACCCACACAACGTGGAAGGGGGTAGGACTCTCACATATTTTATGGGTCTCACCTATGAGGACTTGACCACTTTCAAAGGAACAACGTTGGTTGGGGGCCTCAAGCACTCATATGGGGTAATGAACAAGGTGTTGCATTATAATCTGATGCCCCGGGGCTTAGAAAAGAGCCCGAGCATAAAGACGTTGGCCCTCCTCCATGCATTCATAGCGGGGATGGCAATAGATGTTGTATTATTGATTTTTGAGGATATGAGGGAATTCACCAATGCCGCAAAGTCGAAGGCGAATCTCCCCTTCAGCAGTCTTGTCACCCGTCTGTGCGACCATGCCAAGGTGAAATCTTATGCACAAGACATGCTGCTGCCCTCGGAGAGTAGAGCCATCGGGAAGTTAAGCAGCAGCAAGAGGGCTGCCAGGATTGGGGAAGAGAGACCCAGGGCATCAAGACTAGATCCAGCAGGGCCATCCTTTTCAGCATCTCTTGCACCTGCCCCAGCCTGCACCACATCGTAACGTATGGATGCCCTAGATTCAACCATGTTTAGGTTGTCATTTATGGTGACACGACTGTTTCAGCATACATTCCCGGGTGAGCCCATCCCTGATGGACCTCTGTCACAGCCAGCTAGACCGTCAACCTCAGCTCCTATACCTTCTACGATTGTGGAGGTGGGAGAGACCGACGACGATAACGAGGATGAGGAGATTGAGTCCGAGGATGAGAACAAGAAAAAGGATGCTTTTGATGAGGATGATGATTAGGATAGCTTTTGTATTTTGTTTCTTTTAATTTTAGGATGTATAGTTAGGGTTAGATCATTAGCCTAGTAGAAGTGTCTTTAGGTTTTGGGCTATTTTGTTTTGAAACTCTAACTCATTGTACTGAATATTTGAGAATAATCAATGAAAATACCACAGTTGTTACATTTTATCATTGCCCAAACTTTTCTTTAATTGTAATATGATTTTTTCATTTTGAGTGTTTGAATAATTACTTGTATGAATGGATTTTATTTTAGTTTATAGCTTGTGGTTTAAAGTGAATGTTTTCTAGGGACTAGCAAAGCTCAAGCTGGGGGGTGTGATTAGCACAAAACATTGCATAGATTGTATGTTGTTATGCCCTTTCTATACTTGCTTTTGTTGTGATTTTGGAGAGAAATGTGTTTAATCTTCTCTTTAATGGAGTTTTGTGCAAATGTCGGTGAAAAGATGTAAACAACTTGAGTTAGGCTTCCATTGTGGTGTTGGAAGTCAATGAAGATTAGGGGATAGCTTAAAGGAAGGCGAAGAAACCAAGAAAAATACAATTTGGATGAAAACCTTCTGGAAGGTTTACACTTAGTCTGTCTGTTCACTACCAAAACCTTCCGAAAGGTTTTGTCTACTGGAATGAACCTTTTGGAAGGTTTGCATAAACCTTCCAAAACGTTTTACTCACTGGAATGTTGTTTTATCTGTTCATGCACAAACCTTCTAGAAGGTTTGCGTTGACCTTCTGGAAGGTTTTGCCCAAATAGCCTACAACTCAAGCTCTACCATTCGGGGTCCCCACCTACACTTCTCCCACTTGTCCCCCGACATCCCTTACACATCTATATGCCTCCCATCACCCATGCTTGGACTTTGGAGGCAATGACATTGATTCAAACTATTTTGTGATCGAATTTATATTATACACCCAAGTATAAGTGGTTGAATTGTAGTTTTCTCAGTTTAAGTCCAAAATCGATCCCACAAAGAGTTTTTAATAATTTAGAATTTAAAATAAGAATAGTGAAGTTATTGTTAAAGCAATGTAGCATGAGATAGCTTATGATATGTGTTTAGATTGATAACTTGTCTAAGTAAATGAAATATATAGATAGATTGTTAAAAGACAAATAGTATGAAAAATACTCTTTAGTTTAAGGATCTCATATGCTCTATATTGGTTAAATACTGGAAATCCTACCATACGACAATTAACTTGCACGTCACTGGAAAGTCAACCGGTAGGTCTGATGCATAAAAATTATACCGTAACAACTTCTTAGGTTAGCTGGTGGTATACATGTCAACTGACTAATCCAAGTAACCCAGAAGGTCAAGCCATTCATGAGGATTGCTTGAATTACTCAATCAGCAATAGTATAGTAAGTATATGCATATTAAACCATAACTCAGCAACTTCTTAGGTTAGCTGGTGGTATTATTAAACCATAACATAGAAACTTCTTAGGTTAGCTAGTGATATTATTAAACCATAACACAATAGCTACTTATGTTAGCTGGTTATATGACAATTGACTAATCCAAATAAACCAGAAGGACAAGCCATTCATGAAGATCATTTGAAATATTCAATTGGCTTTATTATAGTAAGTATCAGTTAAACAACCCTAATAAACCAGAAGGATAAGCCATTCATGAAGATCATTTAGGTTATTCATCTAACAACTTTTATATCATGTATCAGTTAAAACAATTCTAGTAATCCAGAAGGTCAAGCCATTCATGAGAATCATTTAGATTATTAATCTGACAATTGTACCATGCAACAATAGAACATTTTTAGTGCTCCTGAAGGACTAGCCATGCCATTGGAACACCGTAGATATTTAACCGGCAGGTTGATGATTCGCTGATAACATAATTCCGGGCTACGTAGTAACACCCAATTACATACATTACTGTATCATGCATGAAGTTCATAATAATAGATAATATAGAATATTAAATATTGCTCGGTGTTCATAATCGTTAGCATATTATATATATATATCTGCATAATAAAATATCAGCATTTCTATAGTTTAACCAATATTATACATATGTTCACCCTTCACTGAGTGGTATAAGTAAACTACTCATACTCCATTACTATTAACAAACAAGAAGTGCGGGTAATTCTCATTACAACACTTAAATAAAATACATACATTTACAATCCTTTTCCAAGGAATAATTGAAATACAACCACCCTTAATATCAGTTAAGATACAAAGGTGGTAGCAGTTCAACTCTCCAAGTAAAAAGGCATAATAGAAATGTAGAAATACAGAGTTTTGGCTGGAGAGTAGGACGAACCGGATTTTGAATTCTCTCTTTTTCCTTTCTTGTTATCCCTTTCTTTCTCTCTTTCTTCTTTCTTTCTCTCCTCTCCCAGCCTAGCTCCAACAGTCTTAAGAATGAAGATGACATGCCATATATATAAGCAAAGATGAAGCATGAGGTGGAGTATTAGCACCAACTGCCTAACACCATCGTCTGGATAATCCCTGTTTGCTGGTAAAGCTTCCATGACCTTCTTGCATGTTCTTATTGTTGAATTACACTTCCCTCATTGTTTCAAGCTTTAAAAGAGTGCTCCTCATATTTTCTAGTACTTCTGCACAAAAAAACCCTAAAATTTCATATGGTATACAAATAAAACCCTAGCTTATGCACAAACCCTAATTTATAGTTTTTAATTGATTTATCTTATATAATTATCTTATTTAACTATATTAATTTACATATTAATTAGGTCTAATCACACTCCCCAACTTAAACTTTACTAGTCCATAGTAAAAAAAATATTTAATAAAATAAAATAAAATATAAACAGAGGTAAAATCATTTTTGTAGATTTTGTTTTTTTTTTTTTTTTACGATTTCATTTAGCATATGCGCCGTTAAACCCCTATGTGATCCTTGGTGGATGAGTTTTGTCTCATGAAAATTTTCAGTGAAACTACCTACAAACTTCAGTAGTTAGGAGTTCATATTTCATATTTTTCACAAATAAAATTAAATCAATATTCCTTCTACTTTGCTAGAATCTATGAAGTACGGATACTTCGTCAAGGTCGACTTACCCGTATCCGATACCGTATCAGATACGATACTCGTCGGATACTCGATGATACGTATCGGATACGCATCATCCGTATCCGATAATTAATAAAATATGTGGATACTTCGCGGATACTTTTAAACATGGAGTAAGATGTACAATTTTCAATTTTAAACTATAACCCTTCTTTGGAGTTCACATACAATATAAAACATCAACAAAATTCCATCTGATTTTAAAAACACGAGTGTTTTTTAAGTATTATCTATTATTATATGTTAAGAGAGTATAAAAAAAATGAATCACTTACACTATACTTTTAAAAATAAATACTTGTAAAACCAACTAGTTAAATGTTATTATAATTCCTTTAATTTGTCATGCTCATTTTATGAACAGATCATAATGAGATGATATTATAACCTTTTCATGGTAAAAATTTCTAATTTTACTTACTAATGTTAAAGAATTATTGAAAAATTGTAATTTCTAAGTCGTTAAATAATAATAAAATATAAAATATATTTTATTATAGACGTATCATGGCTGTACCCGTATCTTGTTTTTTTAAGTTTTGTCGTATCCATATCGTATCGTACCCGTGTTACATATCCGTATCCGTGCTTCCTAGGCTAGAATACTTCCTTTTCTAATCAATATAAGAGTAACAAATGTTGGTTGTAATATTATCCACATATTTTTGTAAAAACTTTTGTGTGTGTAATGATTTCTTTATTTTCAAAAATCACTTAAGAAATATTACCATCTTTCATGGTAGTCTTGATTTCAATCCTTCCCTGGGATACACTCAGCAAAGAATACACATATGTTATGGTAACTGTTCACTCAGTAATTACATGTGATGAGAATATTGTTAAGAAAACATATAGTTTCACACGTAATTATTCAAAAGATCAGTTATTTGAATTAAATTGGAATTTGAAATAATCTCATGAAAGAATATTAACACTACATTAAACATATTATCAACATCCTCCCTTTTTGTATTGATAGGATTAATACAAATGCATGATTTCTGAAATCAAAAAGGACTTTGTTAGTGTTATAATGTGGTCATTGATTTAGGGTTTAAGAAATGATGTCAATGGGATTCAAATGCTCTCCTTCTTTAGTATTGTGGTACACCTCGTTCTATCTTTTCTAAGACTTTGCATGTTCATCCTTTTTATTTTTTCTATTTATCACTTTCTTGGCTCTTTTCTTTCTTTCTTTCTTCGAATTTTTTTTTCACAAATTTCTCTTTCTTTGAACAGTTATAACTTTTTTCTTTTGTAAAATCCAAGTAAAATTGAACTTTTTCTAAAAAAGGGCAAAATAGTAATTTGCCACTATAATACAGATTTCAAATACTTATTTGTATAGAGCTTGGATGATGTAACGGACATCACCATTGGATTCGTATCGAGAAATCAAGCTGTCCAGTAAATTTTTATCGAATTCTGAGATAGTCAAATTTTTTACATTTTACGAGACCACTAGGTGACGAATGACCTCACAAAGGTCCCCAAAAATAGAAATTTTAAAATTTTCTTATAATTGAATTAAATTTCAAATAAAATTAATTTGGACTTAAACCGAGATGAAATTAATCATTTTGGAGCGAAAACGAACCCGGACAAAAGGGGGTGTGTGGCGCGACATGGACCAAGCTTTAAAATTATAAATAGGGAACAAATATCTGATTTTCTTTGGAATTCTTCAGCTGAAATCAGTGTGTAAGGGAGTCCATGGGTCGGGTCGGGCTAGGGCCGCAAAATTTATTTTTGGGCCGAGCCTAGGTAGTGTAGGCCCAAGCCCTTACCCAAGTGAATTATTGGGCGGGCCGGGGTGGGTTTCGAGTAGGGGTAGGCTACCCGTAGCCCAACCCATGAGTCTATTGGGTGGGCCTCTGGGCGGACTTGCTAGGTGGGCCTGCTTGCGGGTTTTTTTATATACATCTTTATTTAAAAATAATGAATATTTTTGTAACTTAATATTTGTGTAAATTATATTTTTGAATCAAAAATAAAGTCAAAATGGATAAAAATAAAATAATAAACTACCTCTAATAGAATGAATAAATTCCAATTAGGTTGACACGTACTAACTTATCTATCATTTGCATTACTCTACCATTTAAAACTTATATGTTTAATAGATGGAAAAGAAAATAATATATTATTTATAATATCTAAATTTATAAACCTTCAAATTTTGATATTGAGAGATTTATTTTAAAGTTTCAAATTTAATAGTCTAAAAGTATAACTTTTTTTTCAAATGAAGGGTAGGTTGGTTAGGCTTGCAGGCGGGCTGGGTAATGGGTTTGGGGGCAAACCCAAGCCCTTTTTGTAAGGATATTGGGCTCGGGCTCAAGCGGGCTATCTATCGGGCCTATCGGGCTTTGGGCCTATTTTTTTCCTGGCCGGGTAACTAGACCCATGGGTAACTCGGCCCATGAACACCCCTACCAGTGTGTTTTATGTGTGAGAGGAAGAGAGAAGAACAGTGAGAAATCCAATCTTTCTCCCTACGTTTTCGGAGTTTTGTCGATCAAAATTCTTTGGGCAAAGAGTCAAAGTCAATCTCCTCGACGAGGGTTACACAACCACACCAAGAACGAAGGATTTCACCGAAGATCCAAAGAGAGGATTTTGAAAAATCAAGACTTGGAGGTTGATGTTGGTGTTCTTGAAGGTTCTATCCTTCATTTTTCTCTCCAAGAGATAGGGTTCCTTCCTACTTGGGTTTATTTTCATCCTATGATGTTCATATGGAAGGGGGTAGGTATGTAGAATGTGTATACCACTTCTCTATGGTTATGGAAATGAGGAAATAGGTGTAGAATTGGTTTGATTCAAGTTCTACTTTGAATTTGATATGTGGAAGTACTTGTGTAATTTCTTGGTGATAAAAATTATGTGTGCTTTAATATATAGTAAAGTGAGTGTGTTTAACTCATAAGTCAGTGTGTCTGTGTGTGTGTTCCACTTTTAGCTTGAATTTGATATGTGGAAGTACTTGTGTAATTTTTTGGTGATAAAAATTATGTGTGCTTTAATATGTTTAACTCATAAATCAGTGTGTGTGTGTGTTCAACTTCTAGCTTGAATTTGATATGTAGAAGTACTTGTGTAATTTCTTGGTGATGGAAATTATGTGTGCTTTAATATGTAGTAAAGTGAGTGTGTTTAACTCATAAATCA
This sequence comes from Ilex paraguariensis, assembly GCA_963454935.2. NCBI lineage: Eukaryota > Viridiplantae > Streptophyta > Magnoliopsida > Aquifoliales > Aquifoliaceae > Ilex > Ilex paraguariensis. The sequence continues at coordinate 189,478 of CAUOFW020000370.1, forward strand.
GTGTGTGTGTGTGTGTGTTCAACTTCTAGCTTGATTTTGATATATGGGAGTTACTTGTGTAATCCCTTGAAAAAATTGGTCTATGTGGGCATGTTATATGTTTATATTATGCCTTGTGATTAAGTGTGATTGACATGAAATTGTGAAATGTCATACTTCAGCCTTGTGTTGGGAATAAATGTTGATACATGCTAGTTGATGTATTGACATGATAATGAATTTTGGTAATTATATGCATGTGATATAAATTTTCATGGACACATGTACACATGTGGTTGAATTGCTTATTTGGCATTATTTCATATTGGGCATGGTGTTGGCATCACATTCATGGGCTTTATGCATCAGTGTGAGTGTGTGGATTCATGGTTTAATCAAACAACAAACTTGGTGCTTGATGGGTGGGCTCAGGAAAGTTGGATTGAAGATCCGACTGAGTTGCACGGTTATATGCATGAAAAACTTCTGTCGGGTATAGCAAGAAGGACTAGATTCTTTCTCGGGTACAAAACCCGGCTACTTGGTTCAGACACTCCCTTGAGGTGAAATTCTGAAAAAGTGTGATGGTACACGGAACCGGCGGTTGTGATACCAAAATCCGTTGCCCAACAAAGACACAAGATTTTGTTTTATAAAACACCCATGCAATGGGTAACATCCATCAATGATTTGGTTTTGTAAAAACATAACTTTTATTTCAAACAATCATTGGATGGATTTTCGTCAAATGGCAGTTTCATTGCACAAGTGCATTGCATTGTGTTGTGGGAGTCGGTAAGGACTCGGGTTAAAGTGCATGAGTGAGTCTCATCTCATTTCATGGCATTACATAAAATATCTATCATTGGATGTATATTCTTGATTGGAATATTTGAATTATTAATTGGTTGCATTGTGAACATTTCATATGTATCTAGATTGAGGAGTAGCCTCTATAGGAGATACTCTATTGAGCGTAGCTCACCCTATATGGAAAAATATTTCAAGTTGGGGATACACTCCATTGGACGGTGCTCATTCAGGGCCCCAGTGACGAAGAAAGGCCAATTGTGGCTTTTAGTTCTTTTTTTGTAAAACTTTCGCAAAGTTAGTTTTTGGGCATGTAATGTATGTAAAAGAAATATAATTTTGAATTTGTATTAACTGTGTTTAATGCATAAATTCATGATGTGGGAGTATGTATTGATGTATATTGGACCTCGGATGGGTGATGTAATTAAATGTTGTCATAAGAATATGGATAAATGGACCTGGAGTGGTCAATGTTGTATATTAGACCTCGGATGGGTCATGTAATTGTATAGTGCACAAGTTGTGTTTTGGGTAGAGCTCTTCGTACAAAGGAGACTCTGCTTGAATTTTGTTAAATTAAGGACCCCGGTTTTTGGGGTGTCACATATTCCGCGGGTTGATGAGTGATCAGTGGGGTGACAAAGGACCCCCAATTTTTGGGGCATCACAACTTGGGTATCAGAGCTTAGTTATACGATTTACTTAGGGTTTGATGGGCATGGGTCTAGACCATTGCATTCATTGTGCATTTCATGTTATGTGCTTAAATATGCTACATTTATGTGTGATGTGAGGATTATGTATGGTGAAATGTATATGGAAGGAGAAAGACAAGGGTTATAAAACATAACCTTGGGGGGTAAAAGAGAATGAACGGGATGGTTTAGAGTGTAAATGTCTACTAGTGGTGGCACACACTTTACATGTGAGACAAGGAGAGAAATCTCAAAGTTTATACTTGATTCCTATCTTGGGATACTAAGCAAATGCTCTATTACTATTTGACATGTATGCAGATGAAAAATAGAGGAAGGGGAAGAGGACGCGACTAAGGCGAAGGCGGTGGGTGGAACAACAACCAACCACTACCGGCCTTTGACCAACAGGCCTTTGTGGAGGTTATTGGTGCGGCGGCTGCCACCATTGCACAGGCTAGTGCTACAGCTGCTACTATTGCACATACTAGTGCAAATGTGGGTCAAGGAGGCTCAAGTAACCTCCAGAAGTTCAAGGCACACAATCCTCCGATCTTTCTAGGAGGGGCGGATCTGATGGTGGCCGATCGTTGGTTCTGACAAGTGGATAAGATCTTGAGGGCTATGGAGATTATCTTCGATGCCACTAAAGTAACACTAGCTACTTTTCAACCAAAGGGAGAATCCCAAGTGTGGTGGGATTGGGTCAAGACCTCGAAGATTTTGGAGGAAATGACATGGACTGAGTTTAAAGAGATTTTCATGGGAAAGTATTTTCTGACTGCTGCTAGACATGCAAGGGCCCGGGAATTCTTAGACTTGAAGCAAGGCACGATGACGGTGATGGAGTACGTGGCTAAATTCATAGAATTAGCCCATTTTGCCAACAATTATGTGGCCACAGACATGGCCAAGGTGAGGAAGTTTGAGGATGGTCTAAAGTTGTCCATGTGGGGTAAAATTGTGGGTCTTCTTCTGCAAGACTTAAATTCGATGGTCGCGACAGCTATGACCATTGAGAGAGGAGTTGAGGATGCACGGAACATCCGGGAGGCAGGTGTTAAAGACAAGAAGAAAGAGGGTCAATCTTCTTATTCTAGCTCGAGGAACAAGCAGAAGACTTCTGCTCCACAAGGGTTTCAGGGGCAGGGCCATAGTTATCAAGGCCAAGGTCAATCCTCCCAGGGTAGGAGAAATCAGAGGCCTTCTTATCAGGCAGGCCAAAGGACTTGCTATCATTGTCACTAGCCCGGACATATGAGACGGGAGTGTCCTCATAGGCAGGGATCCTAGAGTTATGGGACGTCTTAGTCTCAGTCATCGATGGGGCAGTCACAGACATACCTTGCTCCTCACTACCCCACAATGGATTGGGGGAGCCAGTATTAGTTTTCAGAGTGCTAGTTAGGCCCCTACTATTTCACGTGTGGGGACTCCGCAAACAGGGTAGATAAGTCACGGCATGGGTCAAGGTCGAGGCCAGGGCTCACAGGTCGGGACTTTAGGGACCCAGGGACGTGTCTATGCCATGATGCCACAGATTGAGCCGACAGATCAGTCGGTGATACAGGGCACATTTCTACTCTCTCACTTATGGGCTAGAATGTTATTTGATTTTGGTGCATAGTATTCATTTATTGATGCATCTTGTGTGAAAGACTTGAGCTTCGAGGTTGAGACCTTGGAAGAGCCATTGCATGTGAGTTCTCCCTTAGGAGTTAGGGTAGAGTTGATTAGATATGTTGGGGTTGTGAGCTTGAGATCTCGGGGATTCTACTCACCGTGGATCTTAGGGTCATTGACATGTCAGAGTTTGATGTCATCCTCAAGATGGATTGGTTGGCAGCACATCGGGTCGTCATTGATTGTGATCGAAAGAGGGTCACTGCTTATATGCCTGATGATGTTTGTTTCAAGTTCTAGGGGGAAAAGCGTGATGCTTTACCCCAAGCCGTGTATAATTCCCATTGGTACAGATAGTTGATAGGTTGGCTTACAAGCCTTACCCTGGAACACGAGTCGAGACAGGAGTTGGGTATACCTCGGGTTGTATGTGAGTATGAGGATATTTTTTCGGATGAACTACCGGTATTACCTCCACATAAGGATGTAGACTTCACCGTTGAGTTGCACCCTGGTACATCACCCATTTCTATGACTCCACATAGGATGACACCTGCTAAGTTGCAAGAACTCAAGGTTCAATTGCAAGAATTGTTGAACAAGGGATTTATTAGACTGAGCACTTCACCTTGGGGTGCTCCGATATTGTTTGCTAAGAAGAAGGACAAGACCCTTCGATTATGCATATATTATCGACAGTTGAATAGAGTTACTATCAAGAATAGGTACCCTTTTTCGAGGATTGATGACTTGTTTGATCAATTGAGAGGGGCACGGGTCTACTCCAAGATAGATCTCCGCATCAGTTTATCGTGATATTTGTTGACGACATCCTGATCTACTCTAAGTCTAAGGAGGAGCATGATGATCATTTAAGAGTTGTTGTTCAGACCTTGAGAGACTACCAATTGTACGTCAAGTTCAGCAAATGTGAATTTTGACTTATAGAGGTGAAGTTTTTGGGACATGTGGTGTCAGCTTCGGGTGTATCCGTGGACCCGGAGAAGGTTGAGGCAATCATGAGTTAGGAGAGACCAAAGTTAGTCTTCAAGATATGCAGTTTCTTGGGATTGGTAGGGTACTACAAGAGGTTCATTAAGGACTTCTCCTGATTAGCTGCACCTATGACGAGATTGACTCAGAAAGAGGTTAAGTTTGAGTGGAATGATTCGTGTGAGAAGGCATTCCAGGAGTTAAAGAGGAGGCTTACTTCAGCCCCTATTTTGATTGTTCTGGAGAGAGGACAGAGGTACACGGTATACTATGATGCCTCCAGAGATAGGCTGGGTTGTGTTTTGATGCAGTCTGGGAGGGTAGTGACTTATGGTTCTCGATAGTTAAAGAATCACGAGCAAAATTATCCCACACATGACATGGAGTTGGCGGCCATTGTCTTTTTCTTGAAGGCTTGGTGCCACTATCTATTTGCTGAGTAATTTGAGATTTTTTTGGACCACAAGAGTCTGAAGTACATCTTTACATAGCGGGACCTCAACATGAGGCAACGTAGGTGGATGGAGTTTCTGGAGGACTACGACTTCACTTTGTTTTACCATCCTGGTAAGGCAAATGTGGTAGCTGATGCACTCAGTAGGAAGTCATGGAGAGTCTTGGCTAGTGTGGCTTCTTGGGAGTGGCAGATGCTCGAGACTATGAGACAGTTCGGGCTACATTACATAGGGCAGTCTTAGGGTACTTTAGGGAGTTTGGTGGCTATACCTTCCCTACTGAGTAGGGTGATTGAGTCCCAGAGTCAGGATACAGAGTTATCATTCTTCAGGAACTAGGTATAGGCAGGTACGGGTGACAAGGGCTAGACCATTCACTCGGATGGTAGTCTTCAGGCTGGGGAAAGGCTTGTGGTTTCCCAATCTGTGGAGCTTAGAGAAGAGATTCTTAGGGAGTTTCATTATTCTTGATTTGCTGTACATCCAGGTGACAAGAAGATGAACTATGATCTTCGTCGCCAGTATTATTGGAGTGGGATGAAGAGAGACGTTGGGACTTCGTCAGACGATGTCTCACGTGTCAGCAGGTTAAGGCTGAGCACTAGAAACCAGCAGAATTACTCCAGCCTTTGGAGGTAGTTGAGTAGAAGTGGGAGTATATCACGATGAATTTTATGACTCACTTGCCATGGATATTGCGGGCGCATGACGCAGTGTGAGTGATAGTGGATCGGCTTACAAAGTTGGCATATTTTTTGGCTGTGCGAATGACCTTCATATTGAAGAAATTCTGTAGGTTGTATATTCGGGAGATTGTCCGATTGCATGGGGTGCCCGTATCTATAGTATTGGATTGGGATCCTAGGTTTACAACTTATTTTTGGGAGAGTTTTCAGCGAGATGTGGGGACACAGTTGATGATGAGTACTGCTTTTCATCCCCAAATGGATGGTCAGTCTGAGAAGACTATTCAAACGTTAGAGGACATGTTACAAGCATGCGTCTTAGATCTCAAGGGTAGCTAGGAAGATCACTTATGCTTTATGGAGTTCACCTATAACAACAATTATTAGGTGAGCATACAAATGACGCCCTATGAGGCATTATATGGGAGGTCGTGTCGATCTCCAGTTTGTTGGAAAGAGGTGGGAGAGAGACCCTCTACGGGTCTAGACTTGGTTAGAGACACCTCGGAGAATGTAGACTTGATACGGAAGCATCTTCTCACGGCTCAAAGCTGGCAGAAGAGCTACACCGACAAACGGTGGTGACCTCTAGAGTTTGAGGTGGGAGATTATGTCTTCTTGAAGGTGATGCCTAAAAGGGGAGTGGTCAGGTTCGACAAGCGGGGAAAGTTGTCACCGAGGTATATCGGGCCCTTCAAAGTACTCGAGAGGGTTGGTACAGTGGCTTACCGGTTGGCGTTACCTCCAAATTTATCGAGTGTTCACTCGGTATTCCATGTCTCCATGCTTCAGAAATACACCCCGGATCTGACTCATGTGGTGGATTGGGGCAAGCTTGTTGTTGATACTGATGAGACCTTCAAAGAGGGACCAGTGTGCATCAAGGATAGCCGGGATCAGGTTTTGAGAGGCAAGACCGTAAGACTAGTGAAGGTGCTGTGGCAGTACCAAGGAGTGGAGGAGGCAACATGGGAGCGCGAGGACACTATCCGTACCAATTATCCTTTCTTATTCGAGGATGGAGGTACATTTTTGTAGTTATGAGTATGATATACTTGTAGCATATGCATGTGGTTGAATGTGCATGTGTGTGTGAATTTTGGGGACGAAACTCTTTTAAGGGGGGAAGAATGTAAAACCTGAGTAAAATTGAACTTTTTCTAAAAAAGGGTAAAATGGTAATTTGTCACTATAATATGGATTTAAAATACGTATTTCGATAGAGCTTGGATGACATAACGGACAACACCGTTGGATTCGTATCGCGAAATCGAGCTGCCTAATAAATTTTTATTGAATTCCGAGATAGTTGGACTTTTCATGTTTTACGAGACAATTGAGTGACGAATGACCTCACAAAGGTCCCCAAAAATAGAAATTTTAAAATTTCCTTATAATTGAATTAAAGTTCAAATAAAATTAATTTGAACTTAAACTGAAATGAAATTAATCATTTCGGGGTGAAAACGGACTTGAACAAAGAGGGGGCGTGTGGCGCGATGTGGACCAAGCTTTAAAATTATAAGTAGGGAACAAATATCTGATTTTCTTCAGCATTCTTCAGCTGAAACCAATGTGTTTAACGTGTGAGAGGAAGTGAGAAGAAAAGTGAGAAATCCAATCTTTTTCCCTACGATTTCTGGATTTTCGTTGGTCAGAATTCTTCGTACCAAGAATCAAAGTGAATCTCCTCGACGAGGGCTACGTAACCACACCAAAAACGAAGGATTTCACCGAAGATCCAAAGAGGGGATTTTGGCAAATCAAGACTTGGAGGTTGGTGTTGGTGTTCTTGAAGGTTCTATCCTTCGTTTTACGCTCCAAGAGGTAGGGTTCCTTCCGACTTGGGTTTATTTCCATCCTATGATGTTCATGTGAAAGAGGGTAGGTATGTAGAATGTGTATACCACTTCTTTATGGTTATGGAAATGAGGAAATAGGTGTAGAATTGGTTTGATTCAAGTTCTACTTTGAATTTGATATATGGAAGTACTTGTGTGATTAAATGTTGTCATAAGAATATGAATAAATGGACCCGGTGTGGTCAATGTTGTATATTTGACCTCAGGTGGGTCATGTGATTGTATAGTGCACAGGTTGTGTTTTGGTTAGAACTTTTTGTACAAAGGAGAGACTGCTCGCATTTTGTTAAATTAAGGACCTCGATTTTTGGGGTGTCACATATTCCGCGGGTTGAGGAGTGATCAACTGGGTGACAAAGAACCCCTGATTTTTGGGGCGTCACTTCTTTATTTTCTTTCTGCCTTTTCTTCTTCTTCTTCTTTTCTATATCCTGCTGATTTAGAAGAGGGTGTAAGAAAATTAGATAGGAAAGGTAGGTTTAATATATTTTCCTATGGCACAGGCATTTTTTGGTTTTCATGAAAAGAATTTATACTCTTTTAAGGTCAATCACGACTTACTAGGGATATAATTTTGTAAAAGAAATGGTCAAGACTCAAAATTAATCAAAAATAGCCTAAGATCATTTTCCATAAATCATACATTAGTATAATCTTTAAATGAAAGTCTAAGGAAGATGCTAACAATATAATTTAATAAGTGCTAATCAAAACAAAACTAATGAAATTATTCGAAAAAAGTTTACCGCTGAATTGAAGATTTTTATTTTAGTAGATATAGAATATCTCTCCAATAAAGATTGGTTCAAAATCTGCAATAGGTCTTACATCTCCACTATGTATGCAAAGATTATAATATTTCACAAAGTTTTTAACAATAAAGAAATCTAACTGTGCTCAAAAGGATAAGTTTAAACAAAAATATTAAGATAATATACAACCAAAATATGAAAATCCCGCGTGATCGGGTTAAGATTATTCTTGCAAAGCATTAGAATATTAACTTAATTTAACTGTGAATCATATGAGATAGTCTTCCTAACTTAATGTCACGCCCCGAATTTCCACAAAGCTAGCTTATTTTTTCAAGGTTTCTAAACCTCCCCTTTTGACATCCTTCCCACCTATTTAAAATGTGTTTTACACACTTAACAAGTCTTTTAATTTTTCATAAAATTTTGACATAACCTCATTTGTTTCCAAGCCTTTTTTCCACCTAATATTCACAATATTTCATATGCATAATTATATCACAATCCACCCTCACTCGGTGGCCACAACCCATGTAAATTAAACATACATATTTTATTCTCAACATATACATCTAATTGCTCCATTATACACATATGATACTCATTAAATAAGGACATCCCAAATATCAATTGAGTTTACACTCTTACACATTAAAATGGTCCAAGACCTTTAATCCAATACTTTTTCAAACTAGAATACAAGACATTTGGGCTTCTGTCCATACATACAAAATATGCCCAATGACCAAATATACATTTAGGTCCCTTTCCTCTTCTTTAAGACTTCCTCAAGTCTCAAGTACTGGGAGCCTCATCTGTAATATGATATCCCACGAATGGGTCAGTTCAACTGCTGGTATGACAAAGTGCTAACGCTAGGAACAAATTTAAGGCATGACATGTGCAAGTGTACATTTTTAAAAGCTACAATCCCATAATACCAGGACCTCGTTACGTTACAACTTGTCCCAAAATACCTCAATTCGACATTTTATTTTAACCAAAGTTTTTGAAATTATTTTGAATAAAAATTTTAAAAAATATATATTTTCGCTAGTGGCCGGGTTTGACCGGTCCCACCTAGACCGCTCGGGATACCCTTTTTGTCTAAATTTTGAAACTATTTTTGTTTAGGCTCACATTCATACAGTATGTCTATTTTACCATTATAATCATGTTTCTCTTCTATGCCATACTCCAATTATGCTATTAAACATGACTTATACCTAAATGATGTATATGTGGTGCACTACCGACAAATGGTGCATGAATAGTACTCTACCAGCAAAACTAAAATATTTATCCTTACTTTTCAAATCTATACACTTAAAAACATAAGTTTCATAACAATTAACAAAAACAAACTTAAACACAAACAAGTTCGAAACCAAAAACAGGTTCAAAACAAAAACAGGTTTAAAACATAAAGTAGATTTAAGTGCATAATTTAAAGGATGAGTGAAAGATAGCAATTTTTTTTGTAGAATCTTCAGTTTTTATGAAATAGAAGGTCCTCCTCCAAAATGATCTCAAAGTAACCTCAAAATCTCCGCTTGACTCTGCTCATAATTATCCATGCATTTGTTGATCTCTGTGATGCTAGTACCAAGCTAGGTAACAGTGGTTTCCAACCCAAATAAGATTTGTCTACCGGTTCTATCATCCATTGGTATGTATGGCTGATCCTCTTGTGGCTGTTGCTGTTCTTGTGCAAACAATTCTTCAGGAGCTTGGAATGATTCCTCTTTGTGGTGGAGGTGGTGCTTCAGGTTGTTCCTCAAGCTATACTCCATAACTCTTTTTTAAAGATGTTTTATCTAGTGGTCCATAATGTTCCACTGTTTTCCATGAAATATCAACAATTACTCACTTGTCCCTGCATAGTTGAGAAACTAACATAGAATATGAGAGTGAGGGTTTCTTTCTATCCGTAGCAAGTCCATGATAAGGTTTGGAAGATCAATTGTGTGTCCCATCCCAAATGCACACAAGAAATAAGTCTGCTCAGTATAAATTTGATTCTTCTAGGCTCGGGGTAGCAAACTGTTTACTGTTATCAAATTCAGAATTTTGTATTTGTCTGTCAAATTCCCCTGCTTTATGTATTTATTTGGCCTTCCCTAAACAAACTCTGGTTTACCCGTCAATTCTATCCCTACATTGGTTAAGTCAAGCAGTTCAATGTAAGGATATTGTGGGTTGTGTGGTCTTTGCATGGGATGAAAGAAATCGACTATAGTAGCCGGTGTAACTTGGAAAATTCTACCTCGTACAAACACGCAATTGTCTTTCTCCAAGTATTTATGCATTACTACAAAATTCATGAACCAAGCAGTTATAAGCAATAGTAATAAATCTAACATAATCCAACCATCCTATTTCAGCAAGAACTTGTCTAACACCTATGTTTTCAAAATCCTCAAAAATTACTGGCCATTCAGGAATGATAGTTTTGGAGATAAAGTGAGCATCATACTAGAAATTTTGTTCAAATTTCTGAAAAATCACCTCATTGTAGATATTTCCTAGTCCAGGTTGTTATGGAGGTGCTTAAGGTTGCTAAAGTTGATCCCTTGGTGGATGACTTGAAGAACCTCTTGTTCGACGCCTTGAATCCATGTTTTTCTTGATTTTTCTTCAAATACTCAGTTTCAACTTATTTCAATCAATAGAAACCTTCAAAATGTGATGGGTAAGTGAATAATCAAATAAGATTTGAAGAAAAATGATCGAGTGTAGCTAATTTGAGAAGATTCCTTTGGAGAAAAATTGGTTTTTCGAATTTTGCTTGCAAGGGAGATTGAATTGATCGGTTTTTTTGCTTGGGCTGAGTATTTACATGGGAACTACCATCCAGACGCTAGCCCCACCGTCCGGACGGTGCTCCTTGATTGGATTTTGTGATGTAATCTGCATCTACTGCTAATGACTTTCTGAATTCTGCCTTCTGCCTTCTTTGAAAATACTTCCTGCAGTTACAAAATTTTAAATATAACTTTTAAACATTCTATAAATACTTTGCTAACCACTCTTTTTTTTCTTTCTCAAAAAATTGGTTTTATTAATTATTTATTTGTTATTTTTTTATTTACTGATTTTCCTAATTATTGTATAGTTATTTACATTTATTTACAATTATGTACATTATTCCAAAATTATACATTAGTTGATCATACTGATTCAAAATCAAAAATTTCTAGATCAATAACACAAGTGACACGGTTAACTTCACTTCTCACGTATCTTGTTAACATAGGGATAAAATAGGATTTCAATTTAGGATAATCCTTACTTTGCCCATACCTAATCCACCGGAGACGATTTGACGCTCGATCTGAAATTGGTTCCACACACTAATTATATTGTCTCAAATATTCTAAATGACCACATCTTACACAACCACCGAGACGCTTTGATCTTCGGCGTTTAGCAAATGTTCTTTTTTCACACAAGGGTCTTGGTTGACTTTCAAAGATTTCTAAATTTCTAACCCTTCTAGCTTTTTGCATGATCAATGCAATATATCTTTTGGAAGATGATGCAGTAAAATTAAACTTAACCAAAATAGTTTCTCGTCCATCGTACAATTTTGTTTTGAAAACTTTTTAAAGATGACTCAAAAATTTGTTGACTCTCTATCCAGTTTTTTAACGTCTTTCAGTCACAAAGACGAACAAATTTATAAAAACTTTAACAAACATTAAACAAATATAAGAGAATTCACACATAAGTAAATTAACACCCACACCCCTAACTTAAAGTAAACCCTGTTCATAGTATATAAAACAGTGATAATTAGAACTGATAATAAAAATCAGCAATCTGTTGTTGTTCAATGATTAGGATATATGGTTTCACTCAAGAGTTTTAATTTTTCAAATACATAACAAACAAGTTCTAATATGATTTATGCCTTTGACCATTTACTTTAAAAATAATCCCAGTTAATGAATTCTCAATTTTAATTGCTCCATAGTCAAAAAATTGTGTAACAATATAAGGACTTGTCCATCTAAATCTTAATTTTCCTGGAAATAAACGGAGTTTTGCATTATACAATAACATTTTTTTAGAAGGTTCAAAAGATTTCTGCATGATATTTTTATCATGAAATTTTTTTTTCTAGACTTAGTAATCTTTGTAATTTCATAAGCTTCATTTCTTAACTCCTATAATTCATTAATTTGAAGTTTGCGAGCTATTCCAGCGTTATTTATATCAAAATTCATTTTTTTTATTGCCCAATATGTTCGATGTTCTAATTCTACATGCAAGTGACATGATTTTTCATAAACTTAACGATAAGGAGACATCCCTAAAATAGTTTTATATGCAGTACAGTAAGTCCAAAACGCATCAGTTAATCTAAAAGACCAATCTTTACAATCTTGATTTATTATTATTTTTTTAAGACATATTTTATCTCCCTATTAGCTAATTCAAAAATGAAGCAAAATGGCCTGCACAAGCTTTAGAGTGACAAAACTGAATTAGCTGATGTAAAACTGGGGTAAATTTAAATTTTTTTATGAAAAAGGGCAAAATGGTAATTTATCACTACGATACGGATTGTAAAACTGAATTTTTCTAGAACTTGGATGACAAAACAGACCTTACCGTTAGATTCATCTTGTGAAATTTAGCTAACCCGTCAAATTTTATCAAATTCTGAGGTAGTTAGATTTTTCACGTCTTACGAGACAGTCGAGTCTCGGGTGACCTAAAAATAAAATTTTTAATAAAATTTCAAAATTTAAAAAATAATTTAAGGTAAGTTAAAATAAAAATATTTTAAACTTGAACTAGAACGAAATTTAATCGTTCTAGGGTGAAAACGGAACCGAAAAAAATAGAGGACGTGTGGCACATTGTGGGCCAAGTGTTTTGAGAGTATAAAAAGGGGAGAAATATCATAGTTCTCCCCATTCTTCAGCCATTCACCGATAGAAGAGAGAAAGTGAGAGAAAAAGAGTGAAATCCTACCTTCTCTCTACGATCTACGGAGCTCGGATGTTCGAATCCACTCGAGCTAAGAATTAAAATTCTCCTCTCGTCGAGGGCTACGCGACCACACCAAAAACGATGGCTTTCACCGAAGGTTTGGAAGACAAAATTTTAGGAGGGCTTGGATTTGAGCTCGAGCTAAATTCTTGGAGCTTCCCAATGTGTTTTTACGCTTCAAGAGGTAGAGTTCCTTCCTACTTGAGTTTATTTTACAACCTAGGGTGTTAAATTGAAATGGGTAGGTTGATAGTGCTATATATCACTTGCCTATGTTTGTGAAATTGATAAAAAGGATATGAAAATGGGTCTAGAAATGGTTAAAAATGTGTGTCGGTGCTTGATGCTTTCCGTTGTAGTTCCTAACCTCTTAACATCATCCCTCAATGTGTGTATGGCTTATAGGAATGGGGGAGTGTTACTCTCCCACGGAATGATGCAATAGATAGGGCAAAGGAATGGTGGTGGAAATGAAATGAACAAAATGTGTGTGCGTGTGAACAAAAGTGCTCCCCAAGTGTAGAGAATCTTTTGAGTGTCGTGTTTTACTTGGAAAAGTATTCCAAGGTTGTTTCCTTAGGGAAGGAAGGGAATTATGTGAAGTTGATTTTGTGCAAAAAGGAAAAGTATAAAAATCTTTGAGTTTGAGTTTGGTGAGTGAAGTTTATGAATGAAAATACAAGAAAAAAAGTGTAGGCTAATCCGAAGAGGTCATTCCAATGGGAATCCCAACTCAAATCGAAATCTTCCTCCAATGGTGCATAGATGAACCATTGATTCGTGGGAAGCTAGGGACAATATGGTGAGGATCCAAGCATAAACAGTGACTAGGCCTACGAAATATCAAAGACTCACAACATCATCCACCCTCAACCCAGTCAAACCAAACCATTGTACACCGAGAAGAGGAAAGAAAATGAGTTGAGATAGCACACCCAAAAGGAAATCTCCCTTGGATTAGCCAAGTAAAAATCTAGCTATTCATGTTAAAGGGAAAGACATGCATAATGTAAAGAGACAAGGTATTGAAATGGGAGTTAAACTTGTATTAAAATGAAGAGAAGTGAAGCTAGAAAAATAAGTGCATTTAATACCCACTAAAAGCTTGAAATGTAAAACTTGAAAGCAACAATGGTGGAATCTAGAACATGTGTTTAAACTTGCAAGGATTTGAAATAAATGACATTAAAATTAAATAATGAAGCTTACAAGAGTCTTACAATAAACTACAATGGAAGGGATGGAAGAAAATGCAAAAACATAAACTTTCTATCTACTATTCATCATCTTCTTCACTACTCCTAAGCTTAGGTAGCCACACTTCAAAATGTTGTGGAATGCTGAATATATGGTGAGAGAGTATGCAAATTTCATCCATGAGGCTCCCCATAGCCTGTGTGCAGGCCTCTCATCAATGGGAGGTGAGTTGATTGGCTTGGTAGGCTAGGAGAAGACTAGCCTGCAACTCCTTTAGCAGCCCCATTCTCTCTCATCCTCATTAATGCCAATGCGTCCAAAGTCCAAGCAAGAGTGTTGGGAGACATGTAGATGTGTAAGGGATGTCATGAGACAAGTGGGAGAATCAATAGTGGGACCCCTAAGCAAGTGGAGCATGAGTTACAGGCATTCTGGGCATTCTGCGCAAAACCTTACGGAAGGCCGATCCAGTAGGCAGAACCTTTCGGAAGGTCTTTCGGAAGGTGACAGCTCAGGACCACTTTTAGTAAAATTTCCATAACTTTTGATCCCATCATTGGATTGAGCTGAAATGTTGACAAAATACAGAAGACATCCAGATCTACAAATTTCAGGTTTGGAACTTTTCAGATTCGAAGTGGATCATGGTCAAACATGAAAAAAATAGCAGGACTGTGTTAAGACCTTGGGAAACCAGTGGGCTAAACCTTCTAGAAGGTTTTCATCCAAATTGCATTTTTCTTGGTTTCTTCACCTTTCAAGCCTCCCTATCCTCATTCAATGTGTCTATCTCTTCACCACACATTCACACTTAGTTGCAAAGCTCTAAAAGCCATCATTTATGCTATAATTACCTGCAACATCAAAATTTCCACATTATTCCTAACTTTAACTAATTCTAAATAATTAATATGCAAATTTAAGTTAAAAATCATGAAATGAGGCCAATAACTATGCAATGTTTTGTGCTCATCATTCAGTGTGTCACGGAACCGTTGGTATAAGAGTCCATAAAGTGTGTCGGTGTACACGAAACCATTGGTGGAAGTCCAAGAATTTCGTGTCGGCTGGGTGCTGTTGGTGTAAGTCCATAAATACCCACCCCAAGAAAGACCCGGATATTTTTAAATAGTCATTGGGTGTGTAACGCCAATGACGGGGCTTGGAACATTGATTTTTATACTCATGGCATTGCACGGGGGAAAAGGAGCTAGGGAGGGCTCGGGTTGAGTTGCATGAGTGGATATCACCTCATATCATGGCATGTAAATGACGGGAGCTAGAATAGCTTAGTTTTGTACACATTGGCATTTGCATGTATTGAGGAGCCGAAAAAGGCTCAGGTTAAAGTGCGTGAGTGAGTCTCATCGCATCTCATGGTATGACATGGTAGATTCTAACATGGAATACATATTCTTGATTGGAATGTATGAATTGTTGATTTTTTACTTGTTAAATGTTGCATGGGAGCATTGCATATACATCTTGGTTGGGGAGTAGCCTCTGTAGTAAATACTCTACTGAGCGTGGCTCACCCTATACGAAAAAATATTTTACATGCAAAATACACGCCGGAGGAAGGCCCTCGCATGGGACCTTAATGATGAAGAAAACCAGAATGTGGCTTTATTTTGAGTTTTTGTAAATGATTATGAAAACTTGTTTTGAAATGTAAATTCATGGAAATAAATGTAATAGAATGTGTATGGCCTTGTATTAAATGAAATATAGTTATTACACATGTGTTGGATAAAAAGGGGATAGGTTGGAATGAGTTGAAATTGCAAAACAAGTGAAACAGGCAAAAGTCTTCAAAGCATACTAGTAGGGCGCACCGATATGATGAGGTCTAGTGGGCAACTCATACCAGTAAGGCATACTGGTACAACTTTGTCCAGTAGGCAAACCCTACCGATAGGAATTTTCTAGTAAGCTCACCCTACTGGTATGCCATATCGGTAGGCCTTCCAAAAAATTTGAAATTTTAAAAACTGTTTTGCCAAGCTCTTGGACCATGTGTCTTTCCTTCCAAATGATGTAAATGGACTATAGTAGAGTACGAAATGTAGTATATTGGATCACGATTTGATTAAATGATAAAATGTACATGGGTTACACGTGTGGATTATGATCTCGGTTAAGGGGATGCTATTGAAATGATGTCAGGTTGTGCGAAGATCATAGGTACTTCCACGAGTTAACGGATTTTCAATGGTTAATAAAGGACCCCCAATTTTAGGGACGTTACAGCTTGGTATCAGAGCATAGGTATGCGATTTACCTAGGGCTTGATGGACATGGGTCTAGACCATTGCATTCATTGTGCATTTCATGCTATGTGCTTTAATATGATACATGTTATGTGTTATATGTTATGTGAATGATATACATGATAAAATTTATATTAAAAAGAGACACTAGGGTTAGAAAACATAATCTTGAGGGTCGGAAAACAAAGGAAAGGGATAGTTGAAGGTGTAGATGTCTACTAGTGGGAGGCATAAGCTCTACTAGGGAGACAAGGAGATGAATCTAGAGATTTCAAATTTGGTCCCTACTTTGGGATACTAAATTAGTGTTCTATTGCTATCTAACATGTGTGTAGATGGCTAGTAGAGGAAGAGGACGTCAAGGTAGTGGGTAGAACAATAATCAACTGCCACCGGTCATTGAGCAATAAGCCTTCGTAGAGGCTATTGGTATGGTGGCTGCTGCTATTGTATAAGCTAGTGCAAATGTGGGGAAAGGAGGCACGAGTAACCTCCATAGGTTTAAGGCGTAGAAGCCTTCGATATTCAAGGGAGAGGTGGATCCGATAGTGGCCGACCATTGGTTCCGGCAAGTTGGCAAGATCTTAGAGGCAATGGAGATTACCTCAAATGCCACGAGGATAAGACTAGTTGCATTCCAGCTAGAGGGAGAAGCCCAATTGTGGTGGGATTGGGTAAAGGACTCAAGAAACTTAGAGTTAATGACATGGGGAGAGTTCTGGGAGTTCTTCATAAGTAAATATTTTCCAGCGACTGCAAGACATGCAAAGGTCCGGGAATTCTTGGATTTGAAGCAAGGGATGATGACGGTGATAGAGTATGTGGCTAAGTTCACCGAATTAGCCTATTTTGCCGATGATCACGTGGCCATGGATATGGCCAAAGTGAGGAAGTTTGATTATGGTTTGAAATTATCCATCCGGGAGAAAATTATGGGTCTTTGCCTACAAGACTTAGACTCGATGGTCGAGATAGCTATGACCATTGAAAGAGAGGTTGATGATGCAAGAAACATTTGGGAGTCAGGTGCTAAGGACAAGAACAAGGAGGGTCAATCCTCTTCTTATAGCTCAAGAAAGAGGCAGAGGACTTTTACTCCTCAGGAGTATTAAGGACAGGGCCGCGACTATCAAAGCCAAGGCCAAAGTCGATTCTCCCAATACGGGGGAAACCCCAGGACAACTTATCAAGCAAGTCAATGGGCATGTTTCCATTGCCACCAGCCGAGTTATATGAAGTGTAATTGTCCTTAGAGGTAGGGATCCTAGAGCTACAGGGTGTCTCAGTCCTAGTCATTAGTGGGGTAGCCACAGACACACTTTGTTCCTCCCTACCCCACCATTGGCCAGGGAATCCATTATTAGTTCTAGGGCGCTACTTAGTCCCCTACTACTTCACGAGTGGAGACTCAGCAATCAGGCCAAATTGGCCAGGGCATGGGTCGAGGCCGAGGACAGGGAATGTAGGCTAGGACGTCGGGGACCTAGGGGCGTGCCTACAACATCACGCCTTAGACTGAGCCAGTGGATCAGTCAGTCATTCAGGGTACATTTCTACTCTCTCGCTTATGGGCTAGGGTGTTATTTGACTCTGGTGCATTGTATTCATTCATATCTGCATCGTGTGTGAGGGATTTGGGCTTAGAGGTTGATACCTTAGAAGAGCCATTGTATGTGAATTCACCCCTAGGATCTAGGGTGTGTGTTGATCAAATTTATCGGGGTTATGAGTTAGTGATCTCTGGGATTCTACTCACCGTAAACCTTAGGGTCATGGACATATCGGAGTTCAATGTTATCCTCGGGATGGATTGGTTGGCGGCACATCGGGTTGTCATTGATTGCGATCGAAAGAGGGTAACTGCTTACACACCGGATAATGTTTATTTCAAGTTTCAAGGAGAAAAGCATGATGTTTTACCCCAAATCATGTATGACTCTAGATGGCATGGGCATTTGATGGGTTAGCTTGTGAGCCTTACCCTAGAGGACGAGGTGAGACAAGAGTTGGGTCTATCTCGGGTTGTGTGTGAATATGAGGACATTTTTCCAGATGAACTACCAGGATTACCTCCAAATTGGGATGTTGACTACAACATTGAGTTGTATCCAGGTACATCGCCTATTTCTATGACTTTGCATAGAATGGCATCGGCAAAGTTGCAAGAATTAAAGGTCCAATTTCACGAATTATTGGACAAGAATTTTATTAGACCGAGCAATTCACCTTGGGGCGCTCCAATGCTATTTGCCAAGAAGAAGGACAAAACCTTTCAGTTGTGTATAGATTATCGACAGTTGAACCGGGTTACTATCAAGAATAGGTACCCTTTGCCGAGGATCGTGACCTGTTTGATCAATTAAGGGGAGCGCGGGTCTACTCCAAGATAGATCTTCGCATCCGTTACCATCAGTTGAGGATTAGGGAGACAAATATCCTTAAGACGGCGTTCAGAACGAGGTATGGACATTTTGAATTCACTGTGATGCCATTTGGATTGACGAATGCCCCGGCGGCATTCATGGATCTCATGCATAGGGTGTTCCAACCCCATCTGGATCAGTTTGTCGTGGTCTTTGTTGACGACATCTTGATCTACTCCAAGTCTGAGGAATAATATGAGGGTCAATTAAGGGTTGTTCTCCAGACCTTGAGAGAGCACAAATTGTACGCCAAGTTTAGCAAGTGTGAATTTTGACTTACGAAGGTAAAAATTTTGGGACACGTGGTGTCGGCTTTGGGTGTATCTGTGAACCCAGATAAGGTTGAGGCAATTCTGAATTGGGAGAGACCAAAGTCAGTCTTCAAGATACGCAGTTTCTTAGGATTGGTGGGGTATTACAGAAGGTTCATTGAGGACTTCTCCCAAATAGCTGCACCTATGACGAGATTGACCCGGAATGAGGTCAAGTTTCAATGGGATGATTCATATGAGAAGACATTCTAGGAGTTAAAGAGAAGGCTTACTTCAGCTCCTATTTTGATAGTCCCAGAGAGGGGACATATGTATATAGTTTACTTTGATGGCTCCAAAGACGGACTGAGTTGTGCTTTGATACAGTCTGGGATGGTGGTAGCTTATGGTTCTCAGTAGTTAAAGAACCACGAACAGAATTATCCTATGCATGACATGGAGTTGGTGGCCATTGTCTTTGCCTTGAAAACTTGGCGCCACTATCTATATGGTGAGCAGTTTGAGGTATTTTCGGACCCCAAGAGTCTAAAGTATATCTTCACTCAATGAGACCTCAACATGAGGCAGCGTAGGTGGAGTTTGGGCTACATTATCGGGGACAGGCTCGGGGTGTTTTAGGGAGCTTGGTGGCTACACCCTCCTTACTGAGCGGGGTGATCGAGTCTCAAGGACAGGATCCTGAGTTATTATCTATCAAGGACCGAGTGCAGGTAGGTATCGGTGACGAGGGCTAGGCCATTAACTCGAATGACAGTTTTTCAGTGTAGGAGAATGGTTGTGATTCCCTAGTTAGCGAATTTGAGAGAGGAGACCCTTAGGGAGTTCTATTGCTCCCAATTTACTGTGCATCTAGGTGGCACGAAGATGTATCATGATCTTCGTCGCCAGTATTATTGGAGCAAAATGAAAAGACACGTTAGGGATTTCATTAGACGATGTCTCACGTGTCGTAGGTCAAGGCCGAGCACCAGAGACCAACAAGGTTTCTCTAGCCTTTAGAGGTGGCTAAGTGGAAGTGGGAGCATGTCACGATGAATTTTGTGACTCACTTGTCCCAGACATCGCGAGGACATGACGCGGTGTGGGTGATAGTGGACCGGCTTACTAAGTCGGCACACTTTTTGGTTGTGTGGATGACCTTTACATTGGAGAAATTCTATAGGTTGTATATACGAGAGATTGTCTGGTTGCATGAGATACCTGCATCTATAGTATCAAATCGGGATCCTAGGTTTACGACTCATTTTTGGGAGAGTTTCGAACAGGCTATGGGGACGCAGTTGATGATGAGCACAACTTTTCATCCCTAGATGGACGGTCAGTCGGAGAGGGCCATCCAAATATTAGAGAACATGCTACGGGCATGTGTCCTAGATCTCAAGGATAGCTGGGAAGAGTATTTACCCTTAGTGGAGTTCGCCTACAACAATAGTTATCAAATGAGCATTCAGATGACACCCTATGAGGCACTTTATGGGAGGCCTTGCCATTCTCCGGTATGTTGGACGGAGGTAGGAGAGAGACCCTCTACGGGTCCAAATTTAGTTAGAAACACCTCAGAGAAGGTAGACCTGATACAGAAACATCTTATTACAGCTTAGAGCCGACAGAAGAGCTACACTGACAGACGGTGGCGACCTTTAAAATTTGAGGTGGGAGATCACGTCGTTTTAAAGGTGATGCCTAAGAGGGGAGTGGTCAGGTTTGAAAAATAGGGAAAACTGTTGTCGAGGTTTATCGGGTCCTTCGAGGTACTCGAGAGGGTGGACACAGTACAGTGGCTTACAGATTGGTTTTACAGCCAAATTTATCGGCTGTTCACGTGGTGTTCCGTGTCTCTATACTTTGGAAGTATATCTCAGATCCGACACATGTAGTGGATTGGGGTGTGTTGATTGCTGATGCAGATGGGACCTTCGAGAAGGGACCGGTACTTATCATGGATATTTGGGAGTAGATTTTACAAGACAAGACTGTGAGGATAGTGAAGGTGTTGTAGCAGCATCGAGGCATGGAGGAGGCGATATGGGAGCGTGAGGACACTATACATACCAATTATTCCTTCCTGTTCAAAAATGGAGGTACAATTCTATAATTTTAAGTATAATGTTATTGTAGCATATGCATGCGGTTAAGTGTGTATGTGTGTGTGAATTTCGGGGACGAAATTCTTTTAAGGAGGAAAAATGTAAAACCCGGTTAAATTTAAACTTTTTATTAAAAAATGGCAAAATGATAATTTGCCATTACAGTTTGGGTTGTAAACCTAAATTTTTCTAGAGTTCGGATGATGAAATGGACCTCGCCATTTGATTCATCTTGCGAAATCTAGCTAGCCCGTCAAATTTCATCAAATTCCGAAGTAGTTGAATTTTTTTGTGTTTTACAAGGCAGTCGAGTCTTGGGTGAACCAAAAACGAAATTTTTAATAAAATTTTGAAACCTGAAAAATAATTTAAGGCAAGTTAAAATAAAAATAATTTGAACTTGAACTGGGACGAAATTTAATCATTTTGGGGGTGAAAACAGACCTGGGAAAAATAGAGAACATGTGGTCCGTTGTGGGCTAAGTGTTTTGAGGGTATAAAAAGGGGAGAAATATCATATTTCAATATTTCTCCCCATTCTTCAGCCATTCACCGATAGAAGAGAGAAATCCTACATTCTCTCTACAATCTATGAAGTTCGGGTGTTCAAATCCACTCGAGCCAAGAATAAAGTTGCTTCTCTCGTCGAGGGTTATACGACCATACAAAAAATGATAGCTTTCACTGAAGGTTCGGAAGATGAAATTTTGGGAGGGCTTGGATTTGAGTTCAGGCTCAATTCTTGGAGCTTCCCAACGTGTTTTTACGCTTCAAGAGGTAGGTTTATTTTACAACCAATGGTGTTAAATTGAAATGGATAGGTTGATAGAGATATATATCACTTGCCTATGTTTGTGAAATTGATAAAAGGGGTATGAAAATGGATATAGAAATGGTTTAAAATAAATTCCTAGCATGGAATTGGTATGTGGTAATTACTTGTATAATTCCATGAAAATTGGTGTTATGTGGGAATGCTATGTGTTTATATTATACTTTTGTGAATAAAGTGTGTTATCGACATATATTATGTAATAACATGCTTGTAATGTATTGTTGGATATAGAAATGTTGATGTATGCTTATAGATATATCGATATTGTGATGGAATTGGTAATTATATGCTTTGGATATGAATCGTCATGAAATATATATAAATGTGGTAAATATTTGCTCATATGACATTCATTACATATGGGACATGACATCGATATAGCATTGGTGCATTACATTGCATTTGCACGGAGGCATCACATCCATGAGCACAAGACATGGGTATGGGTATGGGTGTGTGCATGGTTTGATTAAGCACCATACTTGGTGGTTGATGGGTGGGCTTGGGAAAGTTGGATTGAAAATTCAACTGAGTCGCACGGCTGATTCGTGCATAAAGTTAACATTCTTTTGCTATGCCTTTTTGGACTAATTGTACTTTGATGGACTTTAAGTAATGACATTTTAGGTCCTAAAGTGAACAAAGGCTCAAGAGCAACAAAAATCACACTTGAATGTAACACCAGCACAATAGGGAACAAAATTGCAAAAGGTTAGGACAAAGCAAGAACGTTCGAATGTCAACCCACGTTCGAACGTCCTCTAAAATCTTACCAAGACCAGCTGCTGAGACATGGCGTGTTGCAGTTAACAAAGGGAAAATGCTGAGGTACTTGAGTACCACGTTCGAACGTCCTCTGGAATTTTGAGAAGACTACACCACTAGAACATGGTATGTTGCAGTAAAGAAAAAAGAACCACAGAATAGAAGTACTTGAGTACAACATTCGAATGCCACTCCACGTTCAAAAGTTGTCTTAAGTGACTGAGGACCAAGATGCTGAGTGTAAAGTCAAAGTTGTTCAAGACGTATGGAAGTGACCATCATAGAAACCACAGGCCACTTGAGTGGAAGGAATCAGACCCCATCTAGCGTTTGAATGCCCTCAAAGCAAAGACAAAAACAACGTTCGAACGGCATCTCATGTTCGAACACCCTTAAAGAAAAGACAGATTTAACGTTCGAACACCAGATCACGTTCGAACGTTCTCTGCAGAGTGCCTGCAGAGTTGTTGTTTCCCATGGGTGGCAAATACTATTCACTCATCCTCTCCTATCTCCTACCCCCTCCCCTTCCTTGCCTATAAATACTCCCATATTGGGAGCTTAAAGGGTATTCTTCCTCTTGTAGAGAAAAAGGGGGAGCAATCTTTTCTTTTGTAAAGTAGAGAGTTTGTAGTAATTTAGTTCTTGAGCATTTCTTGTTTATGTTTTCCTTTTGCATTTGTATTAACCATGATGGAGGCTTAGATTCCCTTTGTAGTTGACGTCTTTTATTTACTTATGCTAAATCTTTACATTCATGTTGTGACAACCATGATGGAGGCTTAGACTCCCCTTATAGTTGTACTTGCTTTTACTTACAAAGTATCAAGAGAGATAGTTCATCTTTTGGTTGTGGTGGAAACCTCCAAAAGTAACTAGATTTCTTCTACTTTTATTGTTCATGTATTTCACTTCCATTGCTTGAGCATCATTCTTTCATAGAAGAGTAAAACTCTTCCACTTTTCTAGAGCTTTACCAAAGCCATGAAGGGTGGAAAGTGATTCACTTATTCTTCATTGAAGATAAGCTCTTTGTTTAGTTTGCTTCACTTAGTAACGCCTCTACTTAGAAGGATGAGTAACACTCACTTTTCTAGCTTTGTCAAGGCCATAAAAAGTGAGTAGTTCCTCATTCACTCTTTAGTAAGAGGCGATGAATATGTAAAGACTATCCAGAAGTTATGTTTGTGCAACTTCTATATGCTTTAATGCTTTATATTCCACCTGTTCATTGGATGATTGAATGTATCTAGCAAAATTGAGGTACTTTGTATAACCAAGGGTTCCCTCTATGATACGGATGACTCCTGCATAGAAAGACCCGTTGGTTTAAGGCAAGCACCCCAGCTAGCTCTTCATAACAATCTTTCAATATCCACCATTATTACGCTTTATTCAAAGAATGGACCCTTAATGCCATAGTTGGATGTCTTGTAGTAACACTTGCTTGTCTGTAGACGGGTTAAGTCTCAGCACAGACAATTCTTGTAAACTTCTAGAAAGACATCAGAATCATGTGCTTAATTCTCACAGTCCATCTTTATCTTCCGATTAACTTGTTGTTGAGACGGGAGTTAGTTGAGTTATAAAGCACAAACATAATAAATCGGATACTCTATTACATGTCCTGATCTTCGAGCAAAAGGGTGACTGTTACATTTTGAGAATCTTATATTTTGTCTAGAAAAATCTTGAAAAGAATCTTCTATTCTATTCAAGAAAACCCCACCACTACAAACTCTCGAATTTTTCAGTTAGTTCTCTGTGGATTCAATTCCGGACTTAACATGATTATTACTACAACTTGACCACCTGCACTTGAGTGTATACATTTTGGATCAAGTCAAATTTTTGGCGCCGTTGTCGGGGAATCATAAAAGGTGTTTTACGATAAAAGGTAAGAAGACCTCACTTTTTGTGTATAAATTTGTTTTACTATATATAAAGTTGTTGTAATTACTTTTATGTCTAAAAACACTCCTCACTATCAAAATTTGTCAGCTGAATCTTCTGGGTCTGTGAATTAATCTGAACCACTTTCACCTAGATCAGTAGCAGACTCTTGTGAAAGTAAAATGACAAATGGTGAGAGACGAGAGGAAATTCCTGTAAGAGAGGGGGAAGTACCTAACATTCGCACTCTAAGGGATTACTTAAATCTCACAAGGAATAGTGTCCCCTCTTGTTTTATCTTTCCTAAAGATGCACCTCCCTTTACTATAAAGACGGGGACAGTTCAACTACTCCCTCAATTTAATGGACTCGAAAAAGAAAACCCATATATGCATATAAAAGATTTTGAGGAAGTATGTGGAACTTTTCAAGACAATTCAGAACTGGCCAAGGTGAAACTTTTCCCTTTTTCCTTAAGGGACAAAGCTAAACAATGGCTAAATTCTTTAAAATCTCTTTCAATACCTGACTAACGGACATTACAAAATGAATTTTTCAGAAATTTTTTTCCTCTACACCGCACTAATGCATTCAAAAGACAAATCTTGAATTTTTCGGTCAAAGAAGGAGAAACCTTTTACCAAAGTTAGGAGAGATTCAAGGATCTACTCCTGTCTTGCCCACACCATACTTTTGAGAATTGTTTTTTGGTAGGTTTTTTCTATGATTCCTTGCCCACTAGACTACGTCAGTTTGTTGAAATAATGGCTCAAGGAGAGTTCATAAGCAAGAGTCCGGAGGAGGCATTCAATTTTTTCGATACCATATCTGACAGTTCTCAGATGTGGGACTCCGCCTCTACCATCGTTGAAACCAAACCATCTACTTTCCAAGGGGGTAAGTATGTCTTGAAAGAGGATGATGACTTAAGAGCAAAAATGTCCACCCTGTCTCGAAAGCTTGAAGCTTTAGAGATGAAAAAAGTACATCAAGTTGATGTTAGCTCTTCTACAGAATAAGTGTGTGGGATTGTGCACTGATAGGACACCTTACTGGGGAGTGTCCTACAATTCCAGTATTCAAAGAGGTTTTGTTGGAGCAAACAAATATTGTCTCTAATTTTGAAAAGGCCTTACTCCAATCCATACTCAGAAACATATAATCCAAGGTGGCAGAACCACCCAAAATTCAGTTGGAGAAACACACAACCAACTCCTATGAACCATCAACAAGGTTCACATCCATCACCTCAAGGACCTTCTGCATACCAACCACCACAAAAGAGGAGCTTAGAGGACACACTGAATCAGATCATGCAAAGCCAAATGAACTACAACCATAGTTCCATTCAAACTTTCATTGATTTCAAAACCCAGACCACTCAATCTTTCGAGGATCTTAAAAGCCACATCTAAAAGCTAACCCAATCCATGACCACATATGAGAAGGGCAAGTTTCCTGCCCAACCAAAACCACCACAAGGCCAATTTCAGGTGGGAAATCCTTTAACCATGGAAAATTCACAAGGTCAAGCCCAAGTTGTCACTACACTAAGAAGTGAGAAGGTGATTGACAAGACTATCAAAGACATGCTAATCCCAAAGCCAAAGTCCATACCAGTCAACTCACCAATCGAGCCTGAACTTGAGAAAGATGAGGAACCCGAGCCCATGATTGAACAAGAATCAGAGTCATCAAGGGAAGAAGAACCCTCATGTTCTATTCCTACTCCTTTTCCTCATAAACTCAAAACTGCACAGAAGTTGAATAATCAGTCAAAAATTTACGAGCTCTTCAAGCAAGTAAAAATCAACATCACACTTCTGGATGCAATCAAACAGGTTCCATCTTATGCCAAGTTTCTGAAAGACTTATGCACAGTCAAGAGAAGCCAGAATGTTTTAAAAAGAGCCTTCCTGACAGAACATGCCTGTGCCTTACATCAACACAAAACCCCACCAAAATATAAAGATCCAGGGTGTCCGACTGTGTCGTGTGTCATTAGAAATTTTAGAATCAAACAAGCACTGTTAGACCTTGAAGCAAGTGTCAATTTGCTACCATTCTCTGTTTACTAGCCATTGGGTTTGGGAGAACTCAAATCCGCAAGTGTCACACTTCAGTTGGCAGACAAATTTGTCAAAATTTCTAGGGGTATTATTGAAGATGTACTTGTTGATTCGTGAGTAAAGTTAACAACCCTTACTATGCCTTTTTGGACTAATTGTACTTTGATGGAATTTAAGTAATGAAAATTCAGGTACTAAAATGAACAAAGGCCCAAGAACAACAAAAACCACACTTGAATGTAACACCAGCACAAAATGGAACAAAAATGCAGAAGGTTGGAACAAAGCAAGGACGTTCGAACGTCAACCCACGTTCGAACGACATCTAAAACCCTGCCAAGACCAACTACTGAGACATGTCGTGTTGTAGTCAACAAAGGGAAATGCTAAGGTACTTGAGTGCCACGTTCGAACGCCACTCCCCGTTCGAATGTCCTTTAGAATCCTAAAAAGATTACACCACTGGAACCTGACATGTTGCAGTAAGAAAGAAGAACCAAAAGTACTTGAGTACAACGTTCGAACGTCACTCCACGTTCGAAGGTTGTCTTGAGTGACTAAGGGGTTGCTGAGTGTACAATCAATGATGTCAAGGCGTGTGGAAGTAACTAAGTCAAAGACCAAGTCAGTGACCACAGGCCACATGAGTGGAAGAAAGAAGACGTTCGAACACCTTCAAAGCAAAGGCAGACTTGACGTTCGAACGTCAGATAACGTTCTGTCCCCCTACAGATTGCCTGCAGAATAGTTGATTCCAATGGGCGGCAAACACTATTCACTCATCCTCACCTATTTCCTACCCCCCTCCCCTTCCTTGCCTATAAATACTCCCTTGTTGAGAGCTTAAAAGGGGCATTCTTTCTCTTGTAGAGTAAATGGGGGAGCACTCTTTATTCTTGTTAGAATGTTTAGTAATCTAGTTCTTGAATACTTCATGTTTATGCTTTCATTTTCCATTTATATCAACCATGTTGGAGGCTTAGACTCCCCTTGTAGTTGAAGTCTTTCATTTACTTATACTAAGTCTTTACATTCATGGTGTGACAACTATGATGGAGGCTTAGACTCCCCTTATAATTGTACTTGCTTTAACTTACAAAGTATCAAGAGAGGTAGTTCATCTTTTGGTTGTCATGGAAACCCTCCAAAAGCAACTAGCTTTCTTCTACTTTTCTTGTTCATATATTTCACTTCCATTGCTTGAGCATCCTTCTTTCTTAGAAGAGTGAAACTCTTCCACTTTTCTAGAGCTTTACCAAAGCCAAGAAGGGTGGAAAGTGATTCACTTATTCTTCATTAAAAAAAAGCTCTTTGTTTAGTTTGCTTTACTCAGTAACGTCTCCACTTGGAGGGATGAGTATCACTCACTTGTCTAGCATGACCAAAGCCATGACGAGTGAGTAGTTCCTCATTCACTCTTTAGTAAGATGTGATGAATATATAAAGATTATTTGAAAGTTATGTTTGTGCAACTTCTTCATGCTTTAATGCTTTATATTGCACTTGATCATTAGATGATTGAATGCATCTAGAAAAGCTATATAACCAAAGGTTCCTTCTATGATACGGATGACTCCTGCATAGAAAGACCCAGTGGTTCAAGGCAAGCACCCCGGCTAGCTCTTCTTGAAATCTTTTCAATCTCCAATATTATTACGCTTTATTCAAAGAATGGACCATTAATGTCATGGTTGGAGGCCTTGTAGAAACACTTGCTTGTTTGTAGACGGGTTAAGTCTCGGCACAGACAATTCTTGTAAACTTCTAGAAAGGCATCGGAATTATGTGCTTAATCCTTACAGTTCATCTTTATCTTCCAATTAACGTGCTGTTGACACGGAAATTAATTGAGTCATAAAGCACAAACATAATAAACCGGATAATCAATTACATGTTCTAATCCTCGAGCTAAAAGGTGGCTGTTACATTTTGAGAATCTTATATTTTGTCTAGAAAATTCTTGAAAAGAATCTTCTATTCTAATCAAGAAAATCCCACCACTCCAAACATGTGAAATTTTCAAAAGTTACTTGGTCTCTATTACTGCTTACTTCAAAACACCAATCATAGCTCCTTGTGGATTCGACTCCAGACTTCACCGAATTATTACTATGGCTTGACCGCCTGCACTTGGGTGTACAAATTTCGGATCAAGTCACTTGTTCAAGTGGATAACTTTGTATTCCCTGTTGACTTCATTGTCCTAGATACTCAGCCAACAAAGCATTCAGAAAATCCAATTCTCGTTATTCTTAGTCAACCTTTCCTAGCAACTTCAAATGCACTAATCAATTGCAAGAATGGGGTCATAAAATTAATCTTTGGAAATATAACACTTGAGCTGAATATTTTCAATGTTGCCAAACACCCAGGAGAGGACAAAGAAAAAAGAGAAATAAATTGCATTAAGTCACTGGTCCAGGACCATCTAAACAACACATTCTGTGAAAATTCCACTGAACTTTCTTTGTCAAAATTCATCACATCTGAAACAATAGATGATGATCCAAAGAATTTCCCAACTCATGCTGTTAATACATGGGCCCCCAAATTCGAGGAACTCTCACCAAGTGGCACAAAGCCACTCTCATCGAGTGACAAGCCACAAAAGCCAGAATTGAAACCTCTCCCATCTGACCTCAAATATGCATTCTTGGGAGAGGACGAGTTATTCCCAGTGGTAATTTCATCTAAGCTCATAGACTTTCAAGAGTCTAAACTGATTCAAGTTCTTAAAAGCCACAAAAGCAACATTGGGTGGACCATCACTGAATTGAAAGGTATAAGCTCGTTAATCGGCAATCATGCCATATACCTTGAAGAGGACTCAAAAACCTCTCGTAAAATACAGCGACGACTAAACCCTCACATGAAGGAAGTCATAAAGGCAGAGGTTTTAAAGCTCTTAGATGCCAAGATAATCTTCCCCATCTCCGATAGCAAATGGGTTAGTGCAACCCAGGTTATGCCTAAAAAGTCTAGAGTCATAGCGGTCAAAAATGATGCAAATGAACTGGTACCAACTAGAGTTATCACAGGATGGCGAATGTGTATTGACTACCAAAAACTCAATTTGGTGACTAGAAAAGACCACTTTTCTCTTCCCTTTCTTGACCAAGTTCTAGAGAGAATTGTAGGCCATGAATTTTACTGTTTCCTGGATGGCTATTCTGGGTACAATCAAATTGAGATAGCACTCAATGATCAGGAGAAAACCACATTCACATGCCCCTTTGGCACCTTTACATTCAAAAGGATGCCTTTCGGGCTTTGTAAAGCTCCTGCAACATTTCAAAGATGCATGTTGAGTCTATTCAGTGACATGGTCGAGAAATTTTTGGAAGTGTTCATGGATGACTTTTCTATGTATGGTGATTCATTTGATTTATGTCTGGCCAACCTAGAAAAGGTGTTGATAAGATGTCAAGAAGCCAATCTGGTGCTTGGGAAAAATGTCATTTTATGGTAACACAAGGCATTGTCTTAGATCACATTGTGTCGTCTGAGGGCATGAAAGTTGACAAGGCCAAAATAGATCTGATTGGAAATTTGCCTACTCCCAAGACTATGAAGGATGCCCGATCATTTTTGGGACATGTAGGGTTTTACAGGAGATTCATAAAAGATTTTAGTATCATACCTAAACCCATGTGTCATCTACTAAGTTAGTACGTAATCTTTGACTAGAATGAAACATGCCAAAAAGCTTTTGATCAGCTTAAAGGCATGTAAATTTCTGCCCCAACAATGCAACCCTCTGACTGGACTTTACCCTTTGAGCTAATGTGTGATGCAAATGACTATGCTGAAGGTGATGTGTCGGGTCAACAAAAAGATAAGAAACTACATGTGATTTACTATACAAGCAAAAATTTGAATGATGCTTAAATGAACTATTCGACAACTAAAAAAGAATTACTTGTCGTAATCTTTGCTTTGGAAAAATTTCATTCTTATCTTGTTGGTTTTTTTGTTACTGTATTCACTGACCATGCAGCACTGAAATTTCTACTCAGAAAAAAAGATGCTAAACCAAGGCCCTTGCGATGGATACTCTTACTTCAAGAGTTTGACTTGGTCATTAAGAACAAAAAGGGTGTTGAGAATGTGCTGACAACCCATCTATCTAGGTTAACTTACAAATTTCACGAGGATGGAATGCCAATCAATGAAACATTCCCTGATGAACAACTGTTCATAATTGATGAGACCCCATGGTACGCTGATATTGCTAATTTTCTTGCTACTAGAACACTCCATCTGTCCTTTTCCCCCACGGATAAAAAGAAATTTCTGAGAGAGGTTTGCAATTTCTTTTAGGAAGATCCGTACGCATTTAAGAACTGTAAGTATCAAATCATAAAAAGTTGCATCCCCGCTCAAGAAAGCAAATAGGTAATAGCATTTTGTCATTCTGAAGCATGTGGTGGCCATTTTTCATCTAGAAAAACTAATGTGAAAATCCTATAATGCAGATTTTACTGGCCCACACTTTTCAAAGATGTCCATACTTTTTGTTTAACTTGTGATAGATGTCAAAGGTTGGGAAATATTTCAAGAAAAAACATGATGCCTCTAAACCCCATTCTGATAATTGAAATTTTTAACTATTGGGACATCGATTTTATGGGACCATTTTCTCCCTCCTTTGGCTATCTATAAATTTTGGTAGCCGTAGACTATGTATCCAAATGGGTTGAGGCAAATCCATGTTGGAATAATGATCACCAAACGGTGATCAAGTTTTTAAAAGAAAATATTTTATCCTGATTTGGAATCCCAAAATCCATCATAAGTGATGGAGGTGCTCATTTTTGTAATCGATGGAATCTAATGAAAAAATACTTGATTTTTCACAAAATTGCAACTCTATACCATCCACAAACTAGTGGACAGGTTGAATTGACTAATCGGGAGATCAAAATAATTTTAGAAAAAATAGTAAATCTAGACCACAAAGATTGATCGTCAAGACTAACTGATGCACTCTAGGCATATCGTACTGCTTTTAAAATAATTTTGAGCATGTCTCCTTACTGATTAGTCTATGAAAAACCTTGTCACCTATTTGTGGAATTGGAACATAGAGTATATTGTGCTATTAAGGCAATGAACTTTGACTTGGACAAAGTTGGACTAGCAAGAAAACTTCAGATTAACGAATTGGAGGAACTAAGAAATGAAGCATATGAAAATACTAAGATTGCAAAATTTGGGATGAAAATTTTTCATGACAAGAACATAGTGCGAAAGTCTTTTGAAACTAATCAAAAAGTTCTGCTTTTCAATTCAAGACTCCACCATTTTCCTGGTAAGTTGAAATCAAGATGGATTGGACCATACATTGTCAGACAAGTGTTTGAACATGGGGCAGTGGAAGTAGAGAACCTATCGAATGGTAATATCTTTATCGTCAATGGTCAGTGATTGAAATCCTTTGTGGAGGACTTTGTCAAAAACGTGGAGACCATTCTTTTAATGGATTCAGAACATTGCTTTGAGAAAAGCACCTGCCGACACAAAAAGGGGTCAGGCCAGGGAGAATCCAGTCCGACCCGAACCACACCACCGCCTTTATAAGGCCCCACACCCTTTTCCTCTTTTTCCACTCACTTCTGTCTCTTTCCCCTTTCTTTTCTTTCTTCTTCTTCTTCTTCTGTTTTTCTTTTTCTTCTCCGCTGTTACGATCCTCTAGAATCATGATCCATTTCCCAACAACACCATGACCATACTACCTGAAGACCCCATCCTTTGTCTCATTATCTGCGTGTGTTTACCCTATTTGTACATGACTATGCTTCTTCTGTTTGCACTCAGAATCAAGGGTTTTCATCCTAACCTAGATCTGCAACGAGATGTTTGATTTGTGTATTTTACTTGTAGGTTTCGGCTAATGAACAAGATCTCTACCGTTCAACCTAATTCCAAAGCTCACCAGATTGGCAAATTTGAAACATTGGGGACAATGTTCAGTTTAGGTTGGGGGGAGAGAACTATAGTTCATTTGTGTCCGTAGAAAATTTTTAAATTTGTGTTGTTATTGTTGTTGTTCTTGATCAGATTATGTACCATATTTTGATTACCATGTTTTGCATTTTGATGGTTATGTTTGTGGGTCATCTCTGATCATCTTTGTGACTGGCAGACGTTAAAGAACCAGATAGTGAGTCTTAATAGTATAAAAAGCATGGATGTTAAAATTTTTTGGTTTAGTCTGGGAGTTCTCCTTACTTTTCCTTTGGATGTGCACACTGTGATCATGAGAAAAGCAAGATTGGTAAGAAAGAATGAGATTTGAGAACAACAAGTGAAACCCTTGTGCAGCCGCAGCACCTATGCTAAACGTCATCGTGCCAGAAGATTTGGTGCTTGTAAACGGTGTGGTAGATACTTTCACGAGAAAGAGATATAATCAACGTGTTTGAACCAATTTTTGGTCATGCACTCGATCAATTAGACTGGATAGTGAATAGGCAGAGTAAGGATTATCCTGACACGTCATCCTATTTCGGTACTTTGCTTAACCGATTTTTAAGACAGGAAATTGGGAGAGTTATTGGTTGTTCAAATGGCACGGAGACAGATGAAGACTCGGATTAGAATAGTTGGGATGAAAGCCAAGGGTCCGAATTTTTGTAAAAAAGTGTAAAAATTCCTTTTGTTTTGTATAAACTCTTTTGACTGAAATGAAAACATGGGCCGAGTAAGGAATGTCCCAAAATACCAACCTTGAGCGTGGGTAGAGATTTGTCCTAAGACGCCATGAATTTTTGGTTCAAACTTGAATATTTTGCCCTCTTTTATTATGCATAATGTAGTGCAGAAATATTTTGCAAAATTTGAGTTTTGATTCAACGTTCGAACGCCAATTGACGTTTGAACGTCGCTTGCTTACAGTACTCAGCCTCTAATGAGGCTCTGATGGAAACTCAAAGTACTGGGACTTCTATCCATTCGAATGTCAATAGAACGTTTGAACGTGATTAATTTTTGAACGCCAATAGTACGTTCAAACGACAGGAGCTTACAGTACTTTGGTCTCTGACAAAACTCAAAAGTACTAGGAGCTCACCATGTTTCAAAGTCATTCACGTTCAAATGATATTTTAAAATCCTTCATACTACATTCGAATGTAAACCATGTTTGAATGTTACTCCTCAGACTATAAATACCTGGATCGTCTTCCTTAGTTCAAAATTCCCCAAGAACTCCAAAATCCTCTAAAACCAAGGACCCTTTTTCACTCCCCAGCCCTCAATACTCCACTCATTCCTCATTTCCACCACAAATCAACCACCTAAAAGCTTTTTCACATCAAAAATCCCCAATTTTCACCAAATAACCAAGACTTTTCACACCCTCTCAAGCTCAAAACTGAGAACAACACAATGCTTAGGGTTAAGCTTCTTGCAAGGCGCACTTTACCAGTAAACCAAGAACCCAACTTCGTAGAAGAAGTCATTGAAGAAAGAGAAGGGAAGTAAAGAAAGAAACGGTATGATCAAACCAGATTTCCCAGTGCTCTTAAAGCTGAGAGGTATGAAAATTTCTTTCAAAACCACGCTGTGGTTTGTGAACGAGATATTGTAATCATTGATTTTGCTGAGTTAGGTTTATTAGAGGAAATGGAGAAGAGGGAGTGGGTGTGGCACTTGAGGAATGGCAGGGACGCAGTTGTTGACTTGAAGAGGGAGTTCTACTCCAACGCCGAGATCATCAATGGTGCAATCCAAACATATGTACGAGGCACCCACATTAATTTAGATGAGGTGTGTATCTTAGAGGTTAGGAAAGAGGTGCCTCGGGTACAAAACCCAACATACCCGTCAAAGAAGAATGTGGCGTTAAATGTGGTTGGAAAGGAATTGACGGGGCTGACTGATTTTTCATGGGGAGGGAGGAAATTTTTAAAACAAGGAGAGCCCAACAACAAGTACAAAATGCTTAATTTGATTGCGGTGGCGAACCTAGCCCCCATAGGAAGAAAAAATGAGATTTTGCCCGAGATGGCACACTTGCTTTATGCACTAGGGCGAGGACATAGTATCGACCTCCCCTCGTTGATTTTGATAGTATCGACCTCCCCTCGTTGATTTTGATAGTATCGACCTCCTCTTGTTGATTTGAGTGAAATGAAGAAGGGGTGTGATGCAAAGAGGAGTGCACTCCCATTTGGCACACTTGTGACTGAGATATGCACCGACAATGGGGTGAGGGTAAGGCCAAAAATGGAAATCCAAAAGCCAATGGGGCCATTAAACAAATGGTCGTTCAAGAGAAGCCTAGGGCATAGTGACGCCCCGGCGGCTAGGCAAGAGATGCCCCCTCCTTAAGAAATCAATGAGGTGCAGAAGGAGTTGGATGCTGAAGAAGAGAGAGAGCAGCCAGATCAAGCAAGCCCCAGCATGACCACCCGACATTCTCTACTAGACATCATGCTTAGCATTGAAGCTAAGCAGGATGAGATCCTGAGACTTTTGAGGGGTGGAGCTGGTGGTGCTAGTGGAGCTAGTGGTGCTGATGGAGATGGAGGAGAGGATTGATTATTTCTATTCTTGATGGGGAGTAGTTGATTTCTGTTCTTGATTGGGGGTTGTTTATTGTTTCTTCTTTGAATAGTTTCTGGGAAATTTTTCTGTACTATTGTGGAGGAGTTTCTTTTGATAATTCTTGTGGATGTTTATCTCATTTGTGATTATTGTGGATACTTGTACTTATAGGGGATGTATATTTCTTTTTAGAGTTGATTTTGGATTGTTGAAGTTATGTTTTGAATGGATGAATTGCATCATTGATGTTATTGTAGACACGTTATCATTTATGGAATGAATGATTCAGTTTATCATTTTTATCTGTTTAAATGCATGTATAGCATTAGCACTTTAATTCTTGTTAATGACGAAAAAAATGTGGATGTTAAGATTGCTTATGAAAAATGACTAAGCACATGATCGATTTGACACCTCAATTTAACAACCAAGACGTAAAACCTCATATTTTGGAACCTCGCTACTATCTCTATGATTTAATTGTCAAATGTACATCAGTATGAGCTATTCTTGAGGTATACGATGATCAGACTCGAAAATGGAATTGCTATATAACTAACATTCCTCAGAACACTCAATATAATCAGTGGAGATGACAAAGAAAACCATGGTAAGTCTTGAGCTTTACAGTGCTTTTTGAGAGGATATCAACAATTACTCAAGGTAAACTCTTTCACTTCTAATCTCTTTCAATAATCTCATTAAGCTCGCGTCAATTGATGCTACTAAAGTGATCTATTTTCATAACCCACAAGGAACTTTTGCATACATATATACATATGCACATACTTGAGAAAGGATCTTAGGCCATCTTTGGATCGACTTTGAGCCTTAGCTAATTCTTTTACAAAAGTATATCCCTAGTCAGCCATGCTTAAGCCTTAAATGAATGAATTCTTTTTCGCTCGTGTAATGACCAAAGCCACAAAAGCATACATTTACCATACCTTGCTATCTAATTTATTGCACCCTCTTGCAAATCAATATCATAATAGAAAGGCAAGAAAAATAGAAAAGAAAAAGGTGATTACTGTTCAATAAAAGGAAAATCGGTGGAGCCAGCCGAAAGAAAAAAAAAAGATACTATGAGACAGGGAATTTCCAAGAAAGTGAAAAATGGGAAAAATGAAAGAAAGAAATCTCATTCCCATGCAAAATTTTAAGAAACTAGAAGGAGGTGTGTAACACTGCGTAAAAAAATAGCCTTTGATCACCATTTACGTTCTTTCATTAGCCACTGACCTCTGGCAACATTACAGCCTAAAAAAAGCCCTAGGTGATCTCAAGTGTGATGCATATGTGTATTGTCTACTACAAGTGGGGTGTGTTAACTAGAACTTCTTTATTTACATCAATATTCTTCCATGAGATTATGCTAAAGTAAAGTATGTTTTCCTGAAAACTTCACTCTTATACCAATGGTGCATGTGATTTTTTTTTGATTGGCCATCTTCTAATCACATGACCTTTGAGAGATATGTCACTATATTCAGAGCGATTTGTTTTGTTGAGAGCATTCCTAGAGAGGTTTGGGTAATCAAAAATATCCATGGAAGGTGGAAAAAGGGAATGATTGTTATATACCAATTCTTGTTTCTAGTATTCATGCAACATGTGCTAATTTTCGCATAAAATGAGTACCAATGGAAAACAAATGAGGGGAAAAGTCATGATTGAGGGTTGAGTGTCTTAATGACCATAATGCTTATTCATTTTTAGTCATCAATCTCACATACACACTTGTTCGACTGAAGTTTGTAGGTAGCTTCACTGAAAACCCTTACGAGACAACACTCGTCCACTAGGGTAAACCTAGCGGTTCAACGACTTGTTGCATAAGCTAAATGCAACCGGATGACCTACGAAAAAGGCATTAGGAATAGATTTACCTTTCATTGTTATTGTATTACTAGAGACTAGCAATATTTAGGTTGGGGGTGTGATTCGTGCATAAAGTTAACATGTTTTGCTATGCCTTTTTGGACTAATTGTACTTTGATGGACTTTAAGTAATGACATTTCAAGTCCTAAAGTGAACAAAGGCTCAAGAGCAACAAAAATGACACTTGAATGTAACACCAGCCCAATAGGAAACAAAATTACAAAAGGTTGGGACAAAGCAAGAACATTCGAACGTTAACCCACGTTCGAACGTCCTCTAAAATCCTACCAAGACCAGCTTCTGAGACATGGCGTATTGCAGTCAACAAAGGAAAAATGCTAAGGTACTTGAGTACCACGTTTGAACGCCAACTCATGTTCGAACGTCCTCTGGAATCCTGAGAAGACTACACCACTGGAACCTGGCATGTTGCAGTAAAGAAAGAAGAACAACGGAACAGAAGTACTTGAGTACAACGTTTGAATGCCACTCCACGTTTGAACGTTGTCTTGAGTGACTGAGGACCAAGTTGCTGAGTGTAAAGTCAAAGTTTTTCAAGACGTATGGAAGTGACCATCACAAAAACCACAGGCCAGTTGAGAGGAAGGAATCAGACCCCATCTGACGTTCGAACACTCTCAAAGCAAAGACATAGACAACGTTCGAATGACATCTCACGTTCAAAGTCCCTAAAGAAATGACAGACTTAACGTTCGAATGCCAGATCGCGTTCAAACGTTCTCTGTAGACTGCCTGCAGAGTAGTTGGTTCCCATAGGTGGCAAACACTATTCACTTATCCTCTCTTACCTCCTACCCCCTCCCCTTCCTTGCCTATAAATACTCCCATGTTGGGAGCTTAAAGGGCATTCTTCCTCTTATAGAGAAAAAGGGGGAGCAATCTTTTCGTTTATAAAGTAGAGAGTTTGTAGTAATCTAGTTCTTGAGCATTTCTTGTTTATTTTTTTATTTTGCATTTGTATCAACCATGATGGAGGCTTAGACTCCCCTTTGTAGTTGAAGTCTTTTATTTACTTATGTTAAGTCTTTATATTCATGTTGTGACAACCATGATAGAGGCTTAGACTCCCTTTGTAGTTGTGCTTACTTTTATTTACAAAGTACCAAGAGAGATAGTTTATCTTTTGGTTGTGGTGGAAACCCTCCAAAAGTAACTAGTTTTCTTCTAATTTTATTCTTCATGTATTTCACTTCCATTGCTTAAGCATCCTTCTTTCATAGAAGAGTAAAACTTTTCCACTTTTCTAGAGCTTTACCAAAGCCGTGAAGGGTGGAAAGTGATTCACTTATTCTTCATTGAAGATAAGCTCTTTGTTTAGTTTGCTTCACTTAGTAGCTCCTCTACTTAGAGGGATGAGTAACACTCACTTTTCTAGCTTTGCCAAGGCCATAAAAAGTGAGTAGTTCCTCATTCACTCTTTAGTAAGAGGTGATGAATATGCAAAGACTACCCAGAAGTTATGTTTGTGCAACTTCTTTATGCTTTAATGCTTTATATTCCACCTGTATATTGGATGATTGAATGTATCTAGCAAAGTTGAGGTACTTTGTATAACCAAGGCCCCACTCTATGATACAGATCACTCCTGTATAGAAAGACCCGTTGGTTCAAGGCAAGCACCCCAGCTAGCTCTTTATAACAATCTTTCAATCTCCACCATTATTGCGCTTTATTCAAAGAATGGACCCTTAATGCCATGGTTGAATGCCTTGTAGAAACACTTGCTTGTTTGTAGATGGGTTAAGTCTCGGCACAGACAATTTTTGTAAACTTCTAGAAAGGTATCAGAATCATGTGCTTAATTCTCACAGTCCATCTTTATCTTCCGATTAACTTGCTATTGACATGGGAGTTAATTGAGTTATAAAGCACAAACATAATAAATTGGATACTCTATTACATGTCCTGATCCTCGAGCTAAAGGGTGACTGTTACATTTTGAGAATCTTATATTTTGTCTAGAAAACTCTTGAAAAGAATCTTTTATTCTATTCAAGAAACCCCACCACTACAAACTCTCGAAATTTCCAGTTAATTGGTCTCTATTATTGCTTACTTCAAAACACCAATCATAGTTCCCTTTGGATTCGACTCCGGACTTAACTGGATTATTACTACAACTTGACCGCCTTCACTTGGGTGTACACATTTTGAATCAAGTCAATGGCTGCATGAAAAAATTGGGTCAGGGTTACCAAGAAGGGCTAGACAATCCCTTGGGTGAGAGGCCCGGTGATCGGATACACACTTTGTTGGTATAAGAGCCCATAAAGTGTGTCGGTGTATGCGGAACCGTTTGTGGAAGTTCAGGAATTCCATGTTGGTTGGGTGCTATTAGTGTAAGTCTATAAATACCCACTCCAAGAAAGACTCATGGCATTACATGGGGGAAAAGGAGCCAGGGAGGGCTCGGGTTGAGTTGCATGAGTGGGTATCACCTCATATCATGCCATGTAAATGGCGGGGGCTAGAATAGCTCGATTTTGTACACATTGGCATTTGCATGTGTTGAGGATTCCGAAATGGTTTGAGTTAATGTGCATGAGTGAGTTTCATAGCATCTCATGGCATGACATGGTAGATTCCAACATGGAATACATATTATTGACTGGAATGTATGAATTGTTGATTTGTTGCATGTTAAATGTTGTATGTGAGCATTACGTATGCATCTAGGTTAGGGAGTAGCTTCTATAAGAAATACTCTACTGGCGTGGCTCGCCCTATATGAGAAAATATTTCAGGTGCGGGATACACGTCGGAGGAAGGCCCTCGCATGGGACCTCAAGGATGAAGAAAAAACCAAAATGTGGCTTTATTTTGAATTTGTGTAAATGATTATGAAAACTTGTTTTTGAAATGTAAATTCATGGAAATGAATGTAATAAAGTGTGTATGAACCTTGTATTAAATGGAATATAGTTATTACACATGTGTTGGATAAAAAGGGGATAGGTTGGAATGAGTTAGAATTGCAAAACAGGTGCAACAGGCAAAAGTCGGCAAAGCATACCGATAGGGCGTACTGGTATGACGAGGTCCAGTGGGCAACTCATACCGGTAGGGCATACCGGTACAACTTTGTCCAATAGGCAAACCCTATCAATATATCCAACAGGTAGGAATTTTCCAATAGGCAAACCCTATTGGTAGAAATTTTTCAGTAAGCTCACCTTACCGGTATGCCATACCAGTAGGCCTTCCAAAAACCTGAAATTTTAAAAATTATTTTGCCAAGCTCCTGGGCCATGTGTCCTTCCTTCCAAATGATGCAAATGGACTATAACGTAGTACAAAATATGGTACATTGGATCACGATTTGATTAAATGATAAAATGTACACGGGTTACACGTGTAGGTTATAATCCCGATTAAGGGGATGTTGTTGACGTGATGTCGGGTTGTGTGACGATCACAAGTACTTCCGCGAGTTGACGGGTGGTCAATGGTTGATAAAGCACCCCCGATTTTAGGGGCATCACAGCTGACCTATTTCATTATTATGTACACAACACCTTATTTTTTGATCTTTACAATATTTAAATAAATAAGGATCTTTTCAGAAAAAATTACGTACCTCACTTAGAAACTTATTTCGATTAGACCAGGTATAATGAGAAAGAATAGTATCAATGGCTAAATAATTAGCTATATCTATTTACCACAGAAATTCTATTACTGCAAACAATTGTTCATCTGAAAAAGTTTCTTTAATTGGAGTTGGTTCTTCCTTTATTTCATAATTTAGTCTTGACAAGTAATCGGCTACCAAATTCTCTACTCCTTTCTTATTCTCAATGATATGATCAAATTCTTGAAGTAATAAAATTCATCGTAGACGTGGTTTAGTATCTTTCTTAGTAAGTAAATTTTTTAAAGCTACATGATTTGTAAATACAACAATTGATGATCCAACTAGATATGAACGAAATTTATCTAAAGCAAAACACAACTGCAAGTAGTCTTTCTCTGTGGTTGAATAATTCATTTGTGCATCATTCATAGTTTTGTTTGCATAGTAAATAAGCTAAGGTTTTTTATTCTTTCTTTAACCTAATACAACTCCTACTGCATAATAACTTGCATCACACATTAATTCAAAAAGTGAAGACCAGTCAGGATGTTGCATAATAGGTATAGAAATGATCACGTTTTTTAATTTATCAAATGCTAATTGACATGCTTCATTACATTCAAAAAATGTTTCCTGACATAAAAGATTATATATAGGTCAAGATATTGAACTAAATTGTTTTATAAATCTTCTATAAAACCCTGCATAACCTAGAAAAGAGCAAACATCTTTTACATTTCAGAGATGGAAGATTAGCTATCAAATCGATTTTAGATTTATCAACTTTGATCCTTTTTTTAGATACTGCATGACCTAAAACAATACCTTGTGTAACCATAAAATAACATTTTTCTCAATTTAATACAATATTTGTTTCTTCACATCGAATAAGTACTTTTTCAATATTTTTCAAACATAAATGAAATAAATTACCATATACTGAAAATTCATCCATAAAGCCTTCTAAGTATCGTTCAACCATATCACTGAATATACATAGCATACAACGCTGAAAAATAGCTGGAACATTACATAATCTAAAAGATATCTTTTTATATGCAAAAATACCAAAAGGACATGTAAATGTAGTTTTTTCTTGATCATCTATTGCAATTTCAAATCTGATTATATCCAGAATATCCATCTAAAAAATAATAATATGCATGACCAGCTATTCTTTCTAGTACTTGATCTAGAAAAGGCAATGGAAAATGATCTTTTCTAGTGAGAAAATTTAGTTTTCGATAGTCAATACACACACGTCAACCTATGATTGTATGCATAGAGACTAATTCATTATCTTGATTTTTTATTACAGTTATACCCGACTTTTTAGGGACTGCTTGTGTAGGACTAACCCATTTACTATTAGATATAGGATAAATAATATTTGCATCCAATAATTTAAGTACTTCATTGCGAACTACCTCTTTCAGGTGTATATTCAGTCTTCTTTGCATCTAACAAGATGATTTAGCATTTTCTTCTAAATATATACAATGAGTACATAAAAGTGGGCTTATACCTTTTATATTTGCTATTGTCCATCCAATAAAATTTTGGTGATCTTTCAATACTATTGTTAATTTTTTTTCTTGACTTTCAGATAAATTTGATGATATGATTACGGGATGAATTTCATTTTATTCTAAAAAATATATTTCAAATTAGTTGGAAGTGGTTTTAGATCTGGCTTAAAAACTTTGATGTTTGATTCAATAAATTTAGGCAATAGATTTTCACATTTTGGATTTTTTATATTTTCAAATTCATTATCAGAAACAAACTCTAATGTATATAATTCTTTTTTCAGAAAAATCTCTTCAAAAAAACTTTGAGTTAACGACTCAACACAATTTATTTCATGCATTTCATCTTCTTCTCTAAGTTGTTTTGCACTGTTAAAAACATTTAATTCAAAAGTCATGTTTCCAAATGAAAATTTCATAACTCCATTACTACAATTTATCAATGCATTTGATGTAGTTAGAAATGGTCGACCCAAAATAACAGGTATGTGTGCAGATGCATGAAAAATTAGTTGTGTATCTAAGAAGATAAAATCTATTGGGAAATAAAATTGACCAACTTGAATAATAACATCTTCCACAATCCCTCTTGGAGTTTTTACTGATCGGTTTGCTAATTGTAGTGTAACATTAGTAGGTTTCAACTCACTTAATCCTAATTGTGTATACACTGAATATGACATTAAATTAAAACTTGCTCCAAGATCTAGCAGAGCTTGTTCAATTCAAAAATTTTCAATAATGCATGAGACTGTAGGACTACATGGATCTTTGTACTTAACAAGAGTGTTATGTTGTATTATAGTACTAACTTGTTCAGTTAGAAATGCTTTCTTTGGTACATTTATTTATTTTTTTTATCGTGCAAAGATCTTTTAGAAACTTAGCATAAGCTAGAACTCGTTTAATTGCATCCAACAACGGAATATTAATCCTAACTTGTTTAAATAGTTCAAAGATTTTAGCTTGATCTTTTTCAGATGAAGGCTTCTTGACCCTTTGAGGAAAAGGTAAAGGAATAGAACACGGATGACATTCCTCATTTTGTATTTCTGGTTGTTTTTCAATTGAAGGTTCAGGTTCAAGTGGTTCATTAACAGGAATTGACTTACGTATTTTCTTGGAAATTTTTTGTTTAGTAGTTTTGTCAATTACCTTTCCATTCCTTAGTGTGTGATTCCTTGTACTTGACTTGGAGAAGGTTCAGACAACACAGAATTAGCTTGAATCTGACTTTGTAGAGGTTTAGGTTAAGATGAAAATTTTCCTTTTTCTATCATACTTAGAGACTGAGTCAATTTAGCTAGATGACTCTTAATATCTTCAATACTCTGAGAAGTTTGAGCTTTAAAATCATTAAAAGTTTGAGTTGTTTGAGTATTAAAACTCACTTAACTTTGAATAAATTGATTCATAGCATCTTCCAAAGTTCTTTTATGTGGGGGTTGATATGGTTGATATTGTTGTTGATTTTGTGGTTGTGGTGAACCTTGGGTTTGATTTGTGGGTTGTGTATTTCTCCAACTAAA
Source organism: Ilex paraguariensis (assembly GCA_963454935.2). Lineage (NCBI taxonomy): Eukaryota > Viridiplantae > Streptophyta > Magnoliopsida > Aquifoliales > Aquifoliaceae > Ilex > Ilex paraguariensis. The sequence continues at coordinate 233,233 of CAUOFW020000370.1, forward strand.
ATTTGGATAATTCCTCCATCTTGGATTGTAAGTTTCAGAATATGGATTTGAATAAGGCTTATTATAAGTTGGAACAACATTAGATTGTTCAATTAATACTTCTTTGAATGCTAGTATAGTTGGATATTCAGCTGCAGGATGTCCTGACAACGCACGAATTTCACATATTTGATCAGTAGTAGATACATAAGGCACTTGCTTAATTTTTTTTCATTTCTAAGGCTTCTAGTTTTCGAGATAAATTAGTCATTTTAGCTCTTAAATCATCATCTTCTTTTAATACATATTTTGTGACACCCCTAACATCGGGGGTCATTTATTAACCGTTGACCATCTGTCAACCCGTGAAAATACCCATAATTGTTGCACAACTAGACGACACGTCAATAACTTTCCCTTAACTGGGATTATAACCCACATGTTTAACTCGTGTACGTTTTACCATTTGGCCAATCAAGATCCAATATGCTATAATTTATGCTCATTTGATGTCCATTTATAGCCTTGAAACCAAAGAACACATAACCCAAAAGTATGACAATGCATTTTTAAAATTTCAGATTTTTGGAAAAGCTACCGGTAGGTTTTTTATGGACCTACCGGTAGGTTTTGTTCACTGGAAAAGTTCTACCTGTAACCTACCAGTAATCTACCGGTAGGTTTTACCTGCTGGACAAGTTCTACCTGTAACCTACTTGTAATCTACCTGTAGGTTTTTGTCGTTCTACCGGTAGGTTTTGCCAAGAATTGTCTGTTTCACCTATTTTTCATTTCCAATTCATTCCAATCCTTCCCACAAACATCCCAAACATGTAAAATATAGCTTTTCACATAAGACTTGATACATACAAGTTTTATTACAAACGATTTCATATATTTACATGCCAAAATATATATTTTTTCTCAAAATTTTTACAAAATTCAAGATTTAAGGCCACAAGTCGGCCTCTCTTTATTCTCGAGGCCCCAGATGTGAGTTATCCATCAGCATATCAGTTGTACCTGAAATGTTTTCCCGTATAGGATAAGCCACACCCAGTAGAGTATTTCCTACAGAGACAACTTCCCAACCTAGATGTACATGATATGCTCGGATGCAATATTTAACAAACAACAACCATTCTATTAAAGATTCAACAAATCTATGATGAAATCTAACATGTCAAGCCATGATATGAGATGATACCCACTCATACAACTCAACCTGAGCCCTCACCGGCTCCTTTCCCCTATGTAATATCACGAGAATAAAATCGAGCTTCCAAGCCCCCCGCTATTGGGAGTTATACACCCAATGATTATTTAAAATTCTCTGGGTTTTTCTTGAGGTGGGTATTTATGAACTTACACCAACGGTCCCTCAACCGACACGGAATTTATGGACTTTCACCAACAGTTTCGCATACACCGACACACTTTATGGGCTCTTATACCAACAGAAGTGTATATTTGTATCACTGGGACTCTCACCCGAGGGATAGTTTAGCCCTTCTTGCTAACCCCAACCCAATTCTTTTTTATGCAACCATGTGACTCAACCAGATATTCAATCCAAATTTTTTGAGCCCACCCATCATCCACCTACGTGGTGTTTGATGTCAACCATGCACTCACACCCATGAAATGCGATGCCTTTGTGCATATACAATGTAATGCACCATTGCAATGTCAATATCATGCCCACACGTAATAAATGCCATATGAGCAATTTTAACCACATATATACATATTCCATGGCAATTTATATCTCATGCATATAATTACCAACTTCATCACAATGTTAATACGTCATTAAACATATATCAACATTTTGTTCTCCAACAACCAATCACAAGTATGTTATTACATAATATGTGTCAATAACACACTTTATTCATCAAAGCAATAATGTAAACACATAGCATGCCTTCATAAAATCAATTTCCATGGGATTACCCAAGTAATTACCACACACCAATTCCAAGCTAGGAATTTATCTTTAACCATATCTATGCCCATTTTCATACTAATTTCACCAATTTCACAACATAGGTAATTGTTATATATTTCTATCAACTTACCCATTACATGTAAACACCCTAGGTTGTAAAATAAACCCGAGTAGGAAGGAACCCTACCTCTTGAAGCGTAAACCCACTTGGTAGAAGCCTTCAAGAGTCCCAAATTCACCCAAAACCCTTGATTTCTCCAAGCTCAATTTTGGAACTTTGGTGAAATCTGTCATTTTTGGAGTGGTCGTGTAGCCCTCGGTGAGAAGAATGACTTTTGTTCTTGGCCTGAGCGGATTTGAGCACCCAATCTCCGTAGCTCTTAGAGAGAAGGTGGAGTTTTTCCTCACTTTCCCTCTCTTTCTCTTAACGTTGAAGACCGGTTGAAAAATGGGGCAAAAATTAGATTTTCCCCCTTATTTATAGTCTTGGAATACTTGGCCCACAACGCGCCACACGACCTTATTTTTTTCAGGTCCATTTTCGCCCCGAAACGATTAAATTTCATCTTGGTTCAAGTTTAAAATAATCTTATTTTAATTTTTCTTAAATTATTTTCAAATTTTGAATTTTTTATTAAAAATCCCATTTTTGGGTCACTCGAGACTCGACCGCCTTGTAAAACGCAAAAAATATGACTATCTCAAAATTTGATGAAATTTGAGAGGGTAACTAGATTTCGCAAAACGAATCCAACGGTGATGTCCATTTTGTCATCCGAGTTCTAGAAAATTTCAGGTTTATAACCCTTACTATAGTGACAAATTATCGTTTTACCCTTTTTTATAAAAAGTTTAAATTTACCCGAGTTTTACATATTTTCCTCTTTCAGATGTAGATGACTTAGTTTCAACTATATTTGAAGAATTCGAGTCCCACATTTGGGAACTCTCAAAAATAGTATCAAAAAATTGAAATGCTTCTTCAAAATTTTTACTCATAAATTACCCCTGGGCTATCATTTCAACAAATTGTCACATTGTAGGTGGAAGAGCATCTTAAAAACAAAAAAAAAACTAAATTCTAGTTTTCAAATGCATGAAGTGGACAAGCTTGGAGAAGATCTTTAAATCTTTCCCAACATTGATAAAAGTTTTACCTTCTTTTACAGAAATTCATTATTTGACGTCCTAATGTATTATTACGATGCACAGGAATTGTTTTTAAAAAAACTCAATTTGTAAAGCTTGCCAATTTGTGATAAAATTAGTTCTTAAAGAGTTAAGCAACTGTTTTGCTTTATCTTCAAAGAAAAAGGAAATTTTTTTAATTTAACCATTTTAGAATTATATTGCAAATTTCCACAAACTTCTTCAAATTCTTTCATATGCACATAATGATTTTCAGAAGAGCAAAATATGACAGGACATTATTTGTGTAGGATGTAAATATTCTCTTAATGGTCGAATATTTTGAACTACTTCTTGTTCTCTAGGATGTTGTTCCTTAGGTACGTTTTGAGAGCCATACTTAATTCAAATTATTCTTGTGTAGATAAAGATGATGAAGATGAAAAGGTCTGATTTATAGAACCTCTGATGAATGAATAGACATAAACTATTACAAAATAAACAAATAATTT